>JANHZU010006016.1:37773-50981 GCA_032468055.1 Acrochordus granulatus | reverse complement strand
AAGGTGAAATCTGCCACTGCTTCCATTTCTTCCCCTTCTATTTGCCAGGAAGTGATGGGACCGGTTGCCACGATCTTTGTTTTTTTAATGTTGAGTTTCAAGCCAGCTTTTGTGCTCTCTTCTTTCACCCTCATCAAGAGGCTCTTGAGCTCCTCTTCACTTTCTGCCATTAGAGTGGTATCATCTGCATATATGAGGTTGTTGATATTTTTCCCAGCAGTTTTAATTCCAACTGGTGATTCATCCAGCCCAGCATTTTGCGTGATGTACTCTGCATATAAGTTAAATAAGCAGGGTCATACACCTTGTTGTACTCCTTTCCCAATTTTGAACCAAATATTTATCAGTAATAAATACTGATAATACATGAAAATGTTGGACTCTTTTAAGAAGAACATTCCTAGAATATAAACCATTATTTGATGCATTAGGAAAGCATTATGACTGCATTCCTTGCATTCTTACTTAGCTCCTCCTTTGGATATCTACCTCAATATAGGTTGACTTTTTAAAAATTGCTTTACTATGAAATACTAACTAGGAACTGTGGTTTGAACATTTTAGGATAAGATCACATTTTTATTTTGCTTTGCATTATACTGCCTTGTACTGTTTTATAAAGAATGTATTCAAGTATTTGTTACAAAGTAGAATTTAATTGATCAGAAATGTTCCATCCCATTCTGGTTAATAAAAAACCTAAGTCTTAAAACTAGATGATTTACCAACTATAGGAATGTAACATAATCTGGATAACTGAAGCTTGTGGAAACTTCTTTCAGAGAAATTTTGGTTAGATTCACATATTAAACTAAGCCACTGATTGTTTTAACTATGATTTATTGAAAAATCCACAATATCTGGGTTCAAGCAGAAACTATGGTTTGGGAACCACAATGTTTGAGTTTATATATTGATGTTTATACATTTTATGCCCATTCTATAAAGAGAATCAGTTTGGTATAGTGGTTAAGACACCAGGCTAGAAAGTGGAAGACTGTGAGTTCTAATCCTGTCTTAGGCACATAGTCAGCTGGGTGACCTTGGCCAGTCATTCTCTCAGCCGTAGGAAAGAGGCAATGGCATATCACTCCAAAATCCTACCAAGAAATTTAGGAGTCAGTGCTGATTTGAGGTCACACTCCCACACACAAATTTATAAAAGCACTGGATAAAAGTTTTGTAGAATAGAAATACAACAGAATAATAATATGAAAGCCTATCTTCCCCCCACACATCCATCTCAAAATACTATTTGCTAGAACAAATCAGTTATAAAGTTATCTAGGGCAGAGGTTGATTTGAAATTTCTGAAGGTTTTTGTGAGTGACAAAAGGATTCTTAGATGAAGATGCTTCATTGAGGCACAGGGATATTTCAGTAAAGCAATCATTTTTAGGCTCTTCCCCAGTTCTTCTGAAATTTATAGGTGCTTATTATTTCAGATTTAGTAAGTACTGACCTTAAGTTAATTGACTTTAGGTTGGGGAAACCAGTATGCTAACTAAAAACTGTAAGTGACAGGAAGTTAACTGGAGAATATGAAACATGTAATCTGCATCATTGTGAGGGCTAACTTGTAGATGTTAAATGGTGAGAATAGTCCAAATCAGTATATGCTAATTTATAATGCACCAGATAAGTCTTTGTTGTTATTGTAACAGACAAACATGGCTAACTTTCTGAAATAAAGATAGCTTAGCATCATTTTTATCTATGAGGAAGCAAAAGAGTTATATATAAAACTATAAGTTAAAAAGAAATAAAAAAACCAGTTCAGGAGGTCCCCATCTTCATTCTGAAACTATTGCAATTATGTATAGTCAACTATAAACATGACAAGAAATTTGAATATACGTATTTTTTTTTAAAAAATGAACACTTTCTTGAGCTCCAATCTATGTAAATGTGCCCATTCATCATCAAAGTATTTTTTTTTTCAAAATTCAAAAAGTGTAATTTGTATGCAGGAAATTCAATCAATTTATTTGGAGCTAAGGGATTTATGTTGTCTCTGGTAGATTTATTTTCTGGCTGTGCATACACTATAACTAGTTCATCAGGAAGCAGCACTGTGGCCCATCAGGTTTTATGCTAATCTCTCTGAAATTGTGTGACAACTTATATTTTTGAGCTAAATAGTTATGAAGAGGGAACAGTGATTTCAGATGAGTAAAAATCATAAGCAACAATACTTGGCAGTAAGTATGAGTAAAACTTTAAAACTCTGTGAGTGTGTTTTATACATAAGAATGATTTTATCAGGCCTACTCAATTGCATATCTCCATTGCAACACACCTAACTGCATAAGTTTGCAAAGAGAACAAAGACTGTTATAAATACTCCAAAAAGCCAATAACAAAAAACCTAGGAGTGGTTAGTTCTCAGTGTAATGGACTACAATAAAAGCTTTTATTGTTAAGAGAGTTACTTTACTAAGAGCTGTATGAAGAAAGCTGAATGAATGTGAAAAATTGCATGCAATAACCTGAGCTGAAAGATGATTATCAACTGTTGAGTTCTGAGCTTTTGAGTGAACTGGTATGCTGTTAGATGACTGCTGTTGCGGTTAAAGAAAAGCTTGTTTTGTATTACATTCCCACCTCCAGGAGTCCTGAAAGTCAATGTATGCTTTTCTCGCCTCTGTACATTTATATTGAATATCACTTGTAAAGTTTAACAGCCTGATACTGTAGTTCTGCCTTCCCTAAACCTTAACATTTATCCAAAGACTGATTTTGGTAAAAATACAAGACTCTGGTCTTTCTGCAGGAACAGGAAGCCATAGCCATTATCTTGTAATACTGTATTGTACTTAGAATGCTTTTTGAAATGGTTTGTGCAAACTTGCAGGTCAATGGAGCTGAGAAAATTTATCAAATTTTGCACCAAAATTACAACGTAAGAGACAGCAAATAAAGTGCTGATGGCCTGTCATAAATATGCATAGGATTGCAGCATTATTTATTTTACTGGATGAGTAACTGGAACTTCCTATTCTTTTCCTAAGTGAAAATTTACATTAAAATGTATGTTGTGGGATATCTTGCAATTTTATAGTAGTTTTAATATTTTTTTAATTGACATGTGTATAAAAATTACCAGACTAAACAAGAGCTCCCCAAAAGACAAAACAAAAGACCCCCCAATAGAAACCCTGAATTAGAATGAGAAAAAAAGACCACAACAAAATAACAAAAATGCATATTGAAATAATAGTATATAAAACAAACATAACAAAAACCAATTTATATTATGATCCCTTTATTGATGGACTTTCCCCAGTGTTAGTAATAGGCCAAGTCATATACTGAAAGTGAACATATATCTTCAATCTATGGCTTTAGGTCAGTTGTAACAGTGATTTTCCATCAGAGTAAAAGACTGCATGATCAATCCTACCACTTTTTTAGTATATACACAAACGTCTTAGGCGACCACTTGCTTTGTTTTAGCAAAGTTTTAATGACCATCCCGTTATGTTTTGGTCTGTGTATTAAGATGTAAATAGAAATATAGTAAAAAGAAATATAGGATATATATTCACAAAATCTAAACAAACACAATTTTCAGAACAACATGATTTCTTCAGGCAAAAGGCAAATCCATTTGAGATGGCAAGGGAGGAGTCCTGCCCAGTTATTCAGGATACAATTGATCCTGTTATTCCTGAGGAAGTGGACAAGGTTGATGCTGTTAATGTGACCACCTGTCAGATCCTTGTCCCTTGATTTATATATCACTTGTTTATATCACTTGGTTGGTGAAAGCTGCCAGAAGGATGACTAATAGAGAGGTCCACACAGTGATAAATGCCTCACTCTGACAGGGTTTTTTTCCTGGACCTTTTAAAGAGGCCCTGGTTTGCCCCCTGTTAAAAAAAACATCACTGGTCTCTACCTGTCTGGATAACTATCATCCAGTCTCCCACCTGCCTTTTTTATGCAAGAAAGTGGTTGCAGGGCAGCTGCAGAGGATCCTGGGGAAACAGATTTTCCACACCCTTTTCAGTCTGGATTCAGGCCTGGTTATGGGATGGAGACAGTATTGGTCACTCTTCTTGATGATCTCTGATGAGAGTGGAATGGTGATAGTACATCCATCTTGATCCTCCTTGACCTCTCAGTGGCTTTTGATACCATCAACCAGTATCCTTTTGGGTTAGCTGTGGAGGCTGGGGCTGGGCAGTCCAATTTTGCACTGGTTCAGCTCCTTTCTCCATGGCCAATCCCAATTGGGATTAATTGGGAGAGAGAAATCCAGCCTATGGCCACTACTTTATGGTGTGCCACAGGGCTCAGGGATTTCACCTCTCCTTTTTAACATTTACATGAAACTTCTGGGTGAGATCATCTGTCGCTATGGGATGAGGTACCGTCAGTATGCTGATGATACTCAGATTTACATCTCCATCCTTGGTGATCCAAGTGATGCTGTCTTGGGCCTGACTTGGTGTCTGGAGACTGCTCAGGTCTGGATGGGGGACAACAGGTTTGATTGAACCCTGATAAGACTGAATAGCTTTGGGTGTCTGGGGGTTCTGGGACTTTACCATTTTTAACTCTAGATGGGGTTGCACCACCCCAGATAGATCCGGTACATAATCTGGGGGTCCTTCTGGTCTCAAGACTCCTGCTCAAGGAGCAAGTAGTAATTATCTGGGATCTGTGCTCTACCTTTGAGCATCAGATGATTAATTAAGCACGCACACTCTTGTACAAGCAGAGAAATGAGACACAGAAGCAGTCTAGCTGCTTTGGAAGTTTTTCAGGCAAGCGAGCGAAAGCAAAAATAGCTCTCCATTGAATTCTTTCACACTTTTATAAGTTAGCCAAAAGTTACAAGGTTACATCATTAAGAATGTTTGCGCATGCGTACACATCAAATAGTTTAGGAATACTCCCCACAAACTCTCAGGCCTCTTGTGATTAATCATTCTTCTTTTTGATAAGGAAGCTTTTGCAGGTATAGATCTCAATGGCCACTCTGGGAAAACCACTCCCATAGTTCTGAACTCTGAATTAACCCTTCACATACCTACAATTCTGCCACGGTGCTAAGTTCTTGTTTTGATCAAAAATCCCAAAAAATCCAAATAAATAAACTAAATTGTCAGGCCCAAAACCAAGAATGATATGTGGTGATTCTTCCAAGCTGAGTTTTTTTTTATTTCACACTATCTGTATCCTGTTTCTACTATTTTGCATATTGTTTCTACTATCTGCATCTACAATCTACTCTGTGAATGATTAGGGAGAGGTTGACTTTACCCTCTTTCTTTCACACGAGATACCTGGACTGAGTTGCCTCTTACTCCTCTGGAATACACCTTCCCTCTCTCTTGGGAATCCCTACCTTACGATAGTCCATCACATAAACTGACTGAATTATGGAAAGGGACTAGCTTAGGCTGCCACCATTGTCATTTCCCCTGGGATCTGCCAAGATTTGCACCAACATTTCCATTGTTATCATTCAGAAGAACAATCAGGGTTGGTATTCTTCAACTGGGGATTGCTCCAGTGGGATTGCTCTTGGATCAGTGAAAACTGAAAGTCTTTTTGTTGGGGGGCAGTTCAATATTCAGTTCAAATTACTATGCAAACTGAGAACTTAATTCAGTATCCTTAATTCAGTAACCAGTAAACATGTTGCATGAACACACCCAGTAAGGCTGAAAGGGCATAGGCCTTAGGCATTATTTTTTTCCTGAGACCGCATGTACAGAAGGAATTACACCCAGACCTCTAGTGTTACATATCTTCCTCCTCCTTGGTACTTATACCCCATTTTTCCTTTAGAAAATCCAGGCAAGATACATCATTCTTCCTATTTTATCCTCTCACCAAACCTGTTAGGAAGATTTGATCAAGATGGAAGATTTCACCCCGGGGTTAACCCAGGAGATTCATGAATGAATGGGGACTTCAACCTAGAATGCCCCAAGTAATTACTAGTACTAGTCTAGCATGACAGCCATTTGGCCATGTTGGTGGAGGATAAGAGATTAAACATGCAGAGAACCTCAACCTGGACAAAGCTAGACTAAACTGTAGAAACAAGAAACCATCTCAGCTGCCCTTAGTTCAGTCTGGGTTTCTACCACTGACATTTACTACAACATCCAAGATAACATGAACAAAGAACTTGCCAGATACTACTCATGTGTAGAATAGGGCTGTGGATGCAAATACGAGGCCATCTCTTTTTGCTATTCCTTAAAGCAGATTTCCTTTTTCTTGGGCTTTAAACCAAGTAGAAAAATATTCAGTTGTTTTAGGGAGCCAATTCATTAAGAGCATTGCCTCACATAAAACAGTTGCATTTTCCCCCAGATTTTCTTGGCAGTTTGAAAAAAAGAGGGGTTATTTTAATGATTAGGAGACAGAGGTACTATGTTCATGTGAGGCCCAAACCGGTTGTTTCAAACCATTCTCAAAGTGTACCAAGTTCTAACACAGGGAGATTTATCCTCAGGAAAAGTGGTAGCAAACATACTTCTGTTCATCACAGCTGAGTTTTTCATCATTCTGCAAGGGCATTTTCTTCTCATTCTTGTCCCTATAGAATAATAAAGAAAAATGTAACAATAAATGAGGAGAAGAAGAAGGAGGTGGAGGTGGAGAAGATGGAGAAGGAAAAGAAGAAAGAGAAGCAGAAGGAGGTGGAGGTGGAGGAGGAGGAAAAGGAACAAGAGAAGGAGAAGAAGGGGAAGGGGAAGGAGGAGGAGGAGGAAGAGGAGAAATCAGCACACAGAGTTTAGTGGTAGAGAACAAAAACAGGGAAATTCAATCCACCAAGGTATCCTCAAGACAGCAGACAGGCTCTAAACATATTTTAAAATAATCAAAGGAAGAAAGACAAAGACGATACAATGAACATGGGCAGCGCGCATCAAAGAATGACCATGTCAAAGAGGTAGCAATCACTCTGATGTTCATGGCAACATTAGAGGGCCTAAAGAACAAGTAGCAGGTTCTGCAGGCTCAGAAAATACCTGAGATTTGCCAGAAGACTAACACATGTTTAAAAAGTCCAAGGAAGGGGTAGCTTCAGACAACCAGGGTTCATTCAGTAGCTGAAGGTCAAGGGGAAGTGAAAAGTGGGAAGAGAATGACCTTGCCTGAAGGCGTAGTGGTGTTGTGTCTTTCTTTGCAAACCTCCCTTGCCAGGTTCAGGTCACCAACACTTAGGAGGCCCCGTGCAAGTCCTGGGCGAGGGCTCGTATTCTGAAAATGACTGCACAGAGTTTCCTTGAGCTTATGGGTGGTGTATTTATTTCTTCTTCCCAGTTTTCTTCCTGGAGTTGCACCCGCCTCATGAAGACCAATAACTGAACCTCATCCTCCTTTGGAGGCACAAATAGGGATATCCCTTTGAACAAGTTGTGGAAATATTTTCCCTTGTTTGGTATCTCAAGCCACAATTAAAACACAACTCTCAGATACCCATCAATGCCCGTTGTACCGTGAGTGCTTTAAAAACAACGCTCGTTCAATCATTTCTTCCATATTGTGCCCTCAGGAGTTTCTAATATACCAAAGGTGCAAGAAAATAGATCCTAATTCAAAGTACACTGTGCAACTTTTAAGACCACCGATAGTACAATCAGCTACAAGTATCACTTAACCTCAGCATAACCGACACAGCTGTGTGCAGCTGCAGTCCAGATCTTTCAAACCTTTGTTTTTAGAAAATGGTCAACGCTCTTTTCAAAACTTGAGAACAGACATAACTTGGGATGAAGTTTAACCCTTGTGAAGTTCCCGTGATTGGGAACAGTATGCTAGAGGAGACCAATCCGACGCTCAATTCAATTCAATTAAGTGTTTATTAAGTAGATGAAGCTTACCTGGACTACCAGCTGAGAAAGTCCCAAGGCAGAGAATAACGATAAACAGCAAGCCAAAGACTCTCAAAATCTTCATGATTTTGGCCAATGTAGGAATTTCTGTCCCTTAGAAGAAATCCAAGGAATTTAATACTAGGCTTTGTTGTTTATATGGCGTGTGAAACCTTGTGTGATCGTTATTGATGGAAAAAGTCCTTATTTTTATCTTGGTTTGCAGAACAGGAAGATGACCAACCCACTCTCCTCTTCGGAGCTGGACATTTGCCAAAAATGTAAGGGCACTTTGAAACTGGCAGATATTGTTGGACTCTGCTCCAGTGATTCATAAAGTTATAAAATTTATGACTTGCGAGATAATTTATGGGCAAGATCAATCAGATGCGACCCCAGGTGAAAAAATCCAGTAAACTATTTCTAACAGGAGGCTCTTCATCCCCTTTGGAAAGCTTCCTTCAAGGAGAAATCCACCATGTTCTAGACGTTGTGTCTCAGAGCTGGATATCTCAGATCTTACCAAACAAAGAAGTGACCAAAATGGGTCTTCCAGTTCCTCCAATCTAGAAGCAACACACACCCTGCTCTGTAAATGCAAGCAGGATTCTTGTCAACTTTGGCTCAAAGTGGACTTCATACCCTTTGGGATTGCGAGGATGATGGTTGGAGCTCCTGCCCAGTTTTGTCGCTACACATGAAATTTGTTTAAAAAAATCAGTTCAGGTCTTGTCCTGCTCGCTCTTCTGTTTCTCTTTCACTAGAGACGCTTTGGAAACAAAACAATGAAGGAGAAGGGAAAGTGACTTGAAATTATGGAGTTAGAAACTGAGGAGAGGAACAGCCTCCTTGGAGGCTCCTTGGAAAGCCTCCTTTCACGCAACCTGCTCAACCTCATTACCAAACTCACTTTTTTTTTTGTTTCTCAGTTCACACTTCCTTGAACAGGAATTTTTCCAGGCAGTTGCTTGCATGAAATGCTAAACCAGGAGATCAACAAACCCAGAATCAAAGCTAACCAAGCTTAACATGTTGCGTGGATGCACTTGCGTAGTCTTCATCGGGCCTGGTTGTTGTAGAAACACAGTTTCAGGTTTCATTCCCCGTAGGGAATGATACAGTCAAGTATTGGGCCAATGGTCTGAGAGACCTCATTCGTCGCTGTTGTACCCGTTTCAGTGTGAGGCCTTCAAGTACCAGCCCAAAATCAAATGAAACACTCACACCCCCATGAAGGTAATCCTCCTAGCAAGGGGGGGATCCCTGAGAGGTTGTGATTGCCAACTAGTTGGAGTTTGCACAGGTTTACATTACAGTCCCCAGGGTTGGTGTTCTAAAATCCTACAATTCCTAACCATCAAAGTCAAAGGCTCGCTGTAATGTGTATTATATTCTAATATAATGTATATTATATTAATACCACTTTATCCGGGGCTCATACTTGGGGAAGACTTTGTAATATTTTCAGATAAAATATTAGCACGTGTGGATGAGAAGGCACACCTCTAAGATTTTATTTTCTTTGCCCTCTAGGGACTGCCACTTCGCATTTCCTTCCTGCAGTAAGTTTTGATAGACCATAAAACAGTCACTCACTGCCATATAGATTACTCCCTCCGTCCCTTTGAGGGTGATCATACCTCATGAGACAGAAAGAAGTGACACACCCGTATCTTTGCTGAACCTGTGATGTCTGTTGCGGGGGCTAGTGTCTTGTGGCTTCCCAAACGGAGGAAGGGTAACACAGAGCACCACTCCTTAAAGAAGTAAAATCTGGTGAAAAGGTCATTTTTCTTCTGATGGATGGATGTACCGCGTGCACGCTCTAATCTCACACCAAGAGCATAAATCTGTTCCTACAGATAAGTTGTTCCATGTGATAAGATTCCTGCATAGCAATGGGTAAGTTTATGGTTAACATCCTTGGGCTCCTTCATAAATCCTTTGGGGGAAAACACTGTGCAAATGTAAAAATACACAGGGAGTGCCGAAGTTCAAGACTCATGCACAAGCTGGTCTTTAATACAACTAGATTGGGCAAGTGTGATAAGGCCAGCCCTTTATTTATTCAAACAAGGTTAGATGTTGGTAGAACAGGGCTTGCTCTTCAGTATTTCATTAGGGTCTCCAGATCCATTCCCAGACAACCGGGTGATCCATTTCCTTATTTTTGTCCATGGAACTCCGTAGGATATCAGCTCAAGGTCTACATAGGACTTTCCAAAGCAAGTTGAGGGCGCATCTAAACATGTGTGGAACCAAAAGATTTGATCTCACCAACCCACGGGGGAATGACATGGGGATGGTTTGAGCCACGTGGGCAGAGTTGCCCTCTTCCCACCCCTACATAAGATACAAAATCCCGATTTCATGACAACAGGCTAATGCAATTTCTTCCATTTTGTAGGCTCGTTCTGTAATATTTAGTACAAAATTAATACTGTGCTGAATCTGTGTTAAATTGATGCAGATGTTTCTCTGTTCATGCTTCTCCAGGACTCGTTCGCAGCTTTCCTCTTTTAACTGGAAAACTCAACCTCATCATCCACTTTAAGGGATCTGCAGTTGATGCAATTGACAACTGAAAACGTATCCTGCTTCTGCATGGGATATATTTGCTTGGACTTGACCCAAGGGCCAGTTTGACTAAATCAACCTTGCTTAGTTTCACTTTCAGACCTAAAGGTTCTTCCTCAGCCCACGCAGCTATCTTCAGGCCATTTCCCTAGCCATTATCCAGTGGCACCATGTTGGAATTCAGGGGCAGCCTATTCAACTGAATGTTTTGGTCTGGGTTGGGCCCATAAACTTGGGTATTCTGTGCACAAAACAATTGGGGCATGTGAGATTTTGTACATTCCAAATTCTAAATGAGCAGTTACATTTTCACAAATGCAGATACCCTACACATATATTCATCTCCTCTACTCAGAGCTAGGCCTGGTAAGGACTTAAATGGAAAATATAAAGGAGACTGGCAAAGACTTAATTTTTTTAAACGTCAAACTACATCGCTGCTAAGAAATCTGCATGCAATTATGCATGTCAACTAAATAGCATTTCTTTTTAAGTATATATTCATGATAATTTTTCATTAAAGATGGTAAACTGGTGCATTTTTATTATCTTTTAATGTGCTAACATGATTTAAATATTAATGCAGTCTAAATGAAAGCAAACCACGGTGGGAGAAGAATTCTGTTTAGCCACAATTATTTTAACGACTCCCCCATAAATCCACTATCCAAATTCTATCCAAAACAAATGCTGCTTTATATAGTTTTTCGTAAATGAACATATCACATTAAATAATCATGACTTTTATAAATATTTGGCCTGCCTTTTTTTTAAACAAGGCAGCAAAATGATACCCACTAGCCATTTTGGATATATCGTAAGGAACAGACACAAAGTGCTGCTTCTGCAGTAGTGTAGAAAGTCTGTTGATAATTCCACTTGTGCTTTGCTTATTTTATAAGCAAACCTACATTATTATGCAAATGATATAAATTTTATCCAAGATAAGAGAAAGATGACTGCACTGTGGCCTAGTAAATCAAAATCTCATTATAGTCTTTTTATTAGTGTTACATCTATAACTATAGTGTCACTAGAACAATATTTTTCTAATCTGGAATCCACTAACTTGACCACATGGTGGGTAATTTCAAAAGTTGTGACTCTTGTCATAAACTGTGCTATGGTTCCGCAAAGAAAACAAGAGTCATGAAATGTTGTGCAAGGATTTTATTAAGACCTGACAGCATAGATTGACACTATACATTATTGGGTTGCTCTATCTGTGAAAGACATGAGTACTCGAAGCCAAGACCTTTGTGAAATTTTAAATTTATTTTTTCCCTTACAGATTTATATACAACTGTCTTCCCAGCCTATAAATTACGAGTGCAGAAGGACAATTCTGGAAGTAAAGGGAGACCCCGCTTAATGTTCTTTTAGAAACCTCTATCCACTTACAGAAAGAAAATGGCCAATTGGATGCCAAAATTGGATTTTGAGAGGAAAACACGAGTCACAATGAAAATGGGATTCCGGCCCCAAATGAAATCCTTTGTTATTCTCCAACATTCCTCATTTAATCAGATTTCCATAATGAGGTCTGTTTCAAAATAAGCCAGCCTCAGTTGATGAGATTCATACTTTAGTAGCAAATATGCTTGGGTAATTTTTGCTAAAATAATTTTAGACTTTCTGAATCCACCTCTTAGGAGTAACATGCTCTTTTAGGCCTATCTTACATGTGGCGCAGACCACAGAAGGGCAGAGAGTCATCTTTTGAAAGGAGAAGAGAACTTAACAGTTGCTATAAATATAGATTTATTCGTATGAAACTGCTTTTCCATTTCCAAAAAACCCTCCCACTGAAATGAAGCGGTCGAGTGGCCCATGCAACTAGTTTCCACTGAATGCATTACAAACTGATATGGGAAACCATGACCTAAGTCACGCTGCATCAGAAGAAATTCAAAATCATGTGGAAATGCTTAGAATACCAAACTTCTACATGAAAGCTGCTTGGATGCAACAAACATTTTATTTGAGTTTGCACTAAGCCCGAGAAACTGACTGATGGCCCGTCAGCTGCATCTACTTCTTCCTGACACCTCCACCAGCAAGCATGGTAGCCACTCTAATGAAGATATTGAGGGTGTCCATATAAATGCCCATACACCTGTAAAGAGGACAGAAAGACATTCCTTGGATAGAGAAATAAAATATTGACTGTACGTAGAAGATTGTTATGTTGTTAAACTGTCCTGTATTCTTTCAACTAAAGCCAGTGCACGTTCTTTTTCAAATAAGGTCAATGCACTCCTCAATATTATTTTTACTGGCCAATTTGCCCATCCTTCTTTCTTCAGCTCTGAAAAAGCTCCCTGCTTGACTTGCTGGAAATTATTCATTGATACCACTGTGGGCTGGTTGGGGAATTATGGGAGTTGAAGTCTACATATTGTAAAGTTGCCAATGTTGAGAAACACTGATTTAGACATTTTTTTAAATTTGTAAATCACTCAGAGTCATTTAGATAGTGAGATGGACAGTGAAAAAATTTGATTTAAAAAAAAATACAGGAAGACTACTCTGGTTCTGTCAAGTGGCATGCGAATCCAATAGTATACAACCCTGGGAGTGGTTGGTGGTTTAAGGTCTCTCTCCAGGTTTTTAACTTTATTTTTGTAAGGATTGTATGTTTTTTTATTTTTAAATCACTCAGACATTAGAAAGTGAGATGGCCGGTGTATAAATTTGATTAATAAATAAAATACAAATGATTTTATCTAAGCCTCTGACACAGACTATGGTTTTAATACTAATGCAGTAAACCAGTGCTTCTCAATT
>JANHZU010006016.1:16997-27049 GCA_032468055.1 Acrochordus granulatus | reverse complement strand
ATACTGTGCGTTTATTTGGTTATGGTTGGAGTGTCCAATGGAAGGCTGTAGGCGAACAACACAACAAATAAAATAGTGCGTTATCACGCTACAGGATGGTGAGGACTACGTGTCCATCTAAAGTGGATCTCCCAGCTTAGCCCTGAAATCAGATAAAACTATTAGTACAGTCATAAAGCAAAACAAAATGAAATACCACTTACTGTCAGGAGCATATATGGCACATTTGGGTGTAGGACCAGTTTGTGTTTGATCATTACAAAGAGGACAAAACAGAACAACGGGCAGTCTACGTGTTGCTACAGATTTGCTAAGTGCCCCCGTGGATGGATGTTGGCTAAAAACAGATTTTCATAACTGTGGAACAAAATTTAGCTTTGGAGTGGCTATCCTTGGTTTGGAGGCCTGAGAGTAACAGTGCAACTTATACCTCATCTCCTCTACCTGGTAGATCCTTTCAGGCAGGAGAGATGAGGTGGATAAAGAGGTCCCTATGACAGTTGCAGTAACGTCACACGTAGCTCAAATCCAACAACACTGCACAACTTCTGGGCTGTCCTCCAGAAGTCTCAACAGCTGAAAAACAGTTCTGCACTGGCAGCACATACGGGATGTGCCAAAAGGTCCATGGGAGTTGCATGCAGTATCATAGATGCATTCTGCTTTAGATGTAGGGAGGCACATTGCTTTGTAAAGTGGCAACTTTGAAGGCAAGCTTTACTCAAAGCCCTATCAAAGGAAAATGCCCTTCAAAATCTTCCTCCCCCTCCCCCTCTCCTTGGCTATTCTATCAAGCTGGGCTCCCAAAATCCTCTTAGTCTCCCTTTAGCATATAAATTGCTTTGCTTTCCTTTGTATTTAATCCCACAGTTCTCTAGGGAAACCACCACACCAATCAGCCCAACATTACAACCAATACAGATGTTGAACGATTTCCCGTTATTGGTAGCAAAAAAAATCCCCCTCCATGTTTCCTTTCCTTCTATAGGCCAGTCTGTCATTAGAAACTGTGCAAGGGAGGAAAAAATGGCATTGTTTTTTTGGGGAAAAAAAGAACACCTCCTTCAAATTTATTCCTCTCTGACTAGGAACAAGTACAACCAGGAGTTTCACAAAGACAGAGGAAATAGGAAGAGCCATCCCATAAAAGTGAGTGAGGGCCCTCTGGGAGGCTTGTACATGGACTTCATGTACTAAAGGCTTTTAATGCTTCCTTGCAGTATGTTTTTCAGTGAGGATTGTGGGCAACTTTCAGATGCGTTTTTACAAAAAGGGGTACAGTACCTACATTCTCAAAAAGCAATGCTTACATCTTACTCAAGGACAGAGCAGTCTATCCAGAGTAGGTTTTCAACAGCTTTTCCATGCTGAGGGATCTTGCTAGCATCTCTTCCTGCCGTTGAGAGTAGATCCTAAAGGAAAACAGGTCCCAGTAAGAGCTGTGATATTGGTGGATACTGGGATTTTGAAGATTGCTCAGAGCAAGGGGCATCATGATGAGAGACGCAGTTGGGCCATTGTAGATTGTGGACATAACGTCCTTATGTTCTTCATCCTTCAGGTGATGATGTAGACTGGAGGTTGAGCCATGGCAGCTGGACTTCTTTTTGTTGGTTAGAGAAGTTTCACTGCTTATCCAAGAAGTTTCTTCAGTCTGAGAAAAAGTTGGTTCGGGAACTCCATATATGGTGGTTCTTCCAGGGTGGTTTCATTTCTCACTTAACCTGATTCGGCTCATTAGATGGACAACAGGAGATGTGAATAGGTAGAGAGTCTTTGGGATGTCAATGCTCAACTCCTAAATCCACAAATGATAATGTAGCTGACTTCAAAATGTGGTAAGCTGTCTGCTGGAGAGAGGAGAACTTTTGCTGGTTCTTTTCATAGAGGTTCCGCACTTTTGCCCTGAAGTTCTACCCTGCTTTGAACAGAGAATCCTGACCTTGAAGAAGCTATTGGAACCTTCACATTGAATCTCTTGCTCAGTCCTAGGATCCAGAATTAAAGTATTTCCAGCAAATTACTGTCCAACTTCTGGAGAAACACAGCCAGGGAAGGGAGGCACCCACCACCTATGTAACTGGTTTTAAATTAGGAAGTTCTCCAAGCCGTGGTATGCTTAGGGAAGGACTTTGAGGTAGATAATTAAGGATTCCTTTAGCAGAAAGAAAGGGGTGGAATAGCCAATACCACAAATGCTGGCAACCATTTGTTGATGCCACGCCTTCAGGAGATTGTCCATCCCACAGCTGGGAGAGCTTACAGTCATTTTTCACTGTTCCAGTTTGAAAGGAGCATTCTCCTTCTCCTGCTGCAATTTTGCTTGTGGACAAAAGCTAGCACACCTCATCAACAATTTGGTTCAGGCAGGGATGGAAACAGTAGCCACTTTGGCCCGCTGCTGACATGTTCCCCGTCCTGCGGTCGCTGGGAGCTGTCTTCCAGGGGCATTTTGATGGGGACAGCAGGATAGGCCAGGCCCCATGTTCTTCAGAGGCATCTGCTCATGTCATATCCAACAAGCATTTTTCTACAGATCATAAAAGGGCTTGTGATATTGAAAGAGCGTGAGACCAGCTTATGGGCATGTGTTTAGTGCTCTTTGGGAAGAGAACTAGTGTGATAGGCAGTTAGAATAATCTCAGGGAATGGGAGAAAGAGTCACCACCAAGACAATGGTCAGAAAAAAGAAATCCGAATCCGGCGCAGAAATGTAGTTTGAGAAAGCGTCTCAGACTTGACCCTCCTTGGTTCTCATGAAGATCAAGAGTGAAAGGAGGGAAGAATATTCAGACATGCAAAATTCTGTTATTGTAACTTATAATGACAACCGTACTAGCATTCATAACTTTGGTTTCCTAGTCTTCTCTACCTCAAAGCGTTGGCATCAATCTTGCAAGTCTCAACACTCGATGGTGATGCGAGCTGGGAGGGGGAAATGCAGCCGAGGGGCCCAAGGAACCCACCAATTGTTCCCTTTAAGTTGTCCTATATCAAAACCACCAGCCTCACCACGGAGCACAGCCTTTTGGTCAACTACAATTTACTCTGCCATATTTTTCTACCAGCTCGAGGGCAGAAGGAACGATGTCAACAAAGCCGTGAGATAAAAGTCTTTAGAACGGATTCATGACTGGCTTTTACCTAAGCAGAGTCCAGGGACAAATGAAATTAACTGTTCCTACAGAAATGGAGTGACACATGTTTTTCTTTCTCTACTCCCAGCTACCGCATATACCGAGTAACTCCTGTTATGAGATTTACTAATTGAAAGAGACACATAGCATAGAAGCATTATAGATAATATACCTGTGTTACTCTGGTTGCCTCCGCGCCATAGCTGCCATATCACTTTCCTACCATATCAGGTAGCCCCTTTATAATACCTGCCTTCAAATGCCAAAAGCTAAGACCAGCTTCTTTGGAGGTGGATTCTCTGCTGCGGTGCAACATGAATCTGGTTCCTCTTATTGCTATAACGTGTACACAAGAATCTTCTCAACTAACAGTGGGCACCTTGTTGGCACTAGATAAGGTTCAATGGCAATAGGGCGGGGTTGGACTTCGTAATACCTTCTCGACTTCTTCCTTCATTACCCAAAACCATTTATCAGAAAGTCCTTGTTTAAATGTCCCTGTTGTGACTGCATAATAGGTTTGTGTGTCATTTACCCAAGGAAAAACCACTTCTCCCTAATTTTGGGTATTTCACTTCTCCCTAATTTTGGGTAATTAAGTGTTGGGAAAGCACTGCCTTAGTGCAACGTAGGAGCTCAACCACTGAGCAGGGAGTCTAATGTCAAAGGGTGATACTGATGTCGGCATCCTCTGTCTTATTTTGCAAAACATTCATTATCACTTGTAGTTTTTCAAGCATAATTGGTGTTTTTCCCCATTTCATTGTCTGTCATAAAAAAGTTGAACATAATCAACATTTCAGCAGGAGTTGGTTCTTTTTATATGGAGGATCTACAAACAGCCAGTCACAAAACCTTAACAGTAATCATGAAACCTTCCCAGGAGTGGCAATGACTGAGTGACTTCTTCAGTATCTTCTGAACTTTGCTGCCAGTGCAGGTGAGTGGTTAAAGACAGAAGGCCTGGGTTCAAATCCATTCTCATCCATGGAAGCTCTCTGTGTAACTTTGGCCTATCCCTGGCTTAACAGTGCGAAGAACCGCATAGTTTTGCAGGGGGCTGGAGGAGAAAATGCTGTATATGCCTCTTAGGGCTTTCGGAGAAGGCAGAAGATTTCAGTCCATCAGATGAATAATAATATGCCAGGACAGTCTCCAAGGGCAGTCCCACGTAAAACAAAAGTGTGGCTCAAATGGAAACTGATGAACCTGTGAAGGGGTTTTTGCTGCATCTGCCACAGAAGGAACCTTCTGGAGGATGGCTGAACCATCAATATATTGTTTCCCCCACATTTAGCGGGTGTGCAAAGAGGCTGAGGATGATCAGAACCATCACCCAAAACCTTGGTGGCTGGAAAGGAAACTTCTTTTCCTGTTTTGCTGCTCCCAGTTCTTGAAAGAAGCAAAAAGGTGATGTGGCTTTTCACAAAGGACTCAACAACTTTGCATGGTCCAATCCAAGTTCCACGTGCAGCAGATTCCCTTCAAAAGTGTTTATGGATGCTCTGTAACGTCTACGGTGGATAATTACAATTTGTTGGGGCTAATTGATTGCCAACAAAATAAAAATGTGCTAAGTGCAGCACACTTGTAAAACTAAAGAGCATTTAATGATTTAACAGCAGTTGTGGGTAGGATTCATTTCCAGCAGAAGAAGATGGATCATTTTTCTTTCAAATATTTTCTGCTGCGGAAAAGATGCAGATTCTGGAGGGATTCATAAAAAAGAGAAAAACAGGACTGCTTCCGAGATGCTTACAGTATACAGATCATCGAAGGAGTTCCTGTTCTAAGTATTGCTGCTGCTGTAAAGGAAAATGTTTGAACGGACCTCAGGTAAGTAAGAAAGGCTGTGTCCATGGTGATGATTGTTTAGTGACTCAAAGAACACCTTGGTACTCGCCGTCCTTGAGTTATGGCTGGTTGCTTCGTGACCGTGTGAAGTTATGGGCTTCCCTGACTTCCCAGGACTAGTGACAATCTGGATTTGAAGTTCTGATGGTCCCCCCCTCCCCATGGTTACATGAATGCATTTTGGGCGCTCAACAACTGGACTGCATTTATGGCCGTTTGCAGTGCCCTGTCGTCAAGTGACGATGATTCACAACATTTTTTTGCCAGAGATCAGCATTTACTTCTGGTTTCTGACAAAAAGTGCCCATTGCAGACAATCGATTAGCTTAACAACCACTGCAAATAGATCATAAAATCGGGCACGGTCACTTGGTGTCCTGCTCAACATCCCTCCCTCATCCTTTATGAATGTAATTCCAGGATCAGATGAGGACTACTTATAACGCACCCGATAAGTACTGAAAAACAACAGGGCCTTTTTATAGCATGTAGATTGGATGCATATCAGGGCTGACATAATTTAATTTATTTGATTTAGGCACCACCTCCCTCCAAATACAATTCCCAGTACAACAAAGGAATGCAATACAATGCAACTCAAAAGCAAACCAGCAAAAATCATAAGACTGTAGGAAACTTGCACAGAGACTAAACCTAGGCTTGATCCAGTAGTAAGGCTCTTCTTACGCTTTGAAGTCGGACTTCTTGTGATACATTAATAGATAATGAATAATAGAGGTAGGGCTGTTTCACACGTTGGTATAATAAAAAATCCCTCTCTTTCTCCTTTAGTACAAACAAAGCCTGCAACTAAAATAAAGTAAGCATTTGCAGATTTATAGAAATGGTGCTTTCTTTGATGCTTTGGCCCCAAAGAATGCCAAAGGTGGGCCCTCCCGCGTCACTGGAATTTTTTTGTGTACCAAATCTATCTTGCTATCCTGCTTTTCTAGGCACTGGTGGTAAAAACCATGGCACCTCTCTGCAATTTTGCATCTTTTCTTGATCCTCCCTGTTCCTGGCTCGTAACATGGCTTTAACATGGCTTTAAAAAGCCAATCAGATTTGCAGCACCCCAACCACAGATGATTCTGAGATCTTTTTTAAGAGCATCAGTCAGAAGCAGCCTTTTGCCGCATTGCAGCCAATGAAGAAATCGGATCCGCAGTACGACTGTGCTTGCCGCTTCATTGTGCTCGTTAGCTGCATATCGCCGGGACTTCAACATACTGTTTCAGATTATTGGTTCAGATTGGTACTGACTTATGGGAAATTATTTAAGATGTGCAGAGGAGCAGTTCTGGACTTATGTGCATGGGCAGTTATGCAATCCTGTACTCGTTGCTTAGCTCTGATGGAGAATTTCACCAGGTTTTCTTCTTATATGTTTGGGCTTGAGGACATTCTGAGCCCACACAGGATCTGAGCATTGGCATCTGATCTAGCTCATGAGAATCCTAAGAAGCCTATGGTTGACCACCAACAGATTGGTCTGATCCAGTGGGATAAATGATGACACATGGGAGACAATGTCTTCATGCAAATGCCATAATGGCCAAAATTATATACCTATGGCCTTTGCATGATGGTATCACTACTGTACATGTGTCACCCTTTGGTGACATTGTGATTTGCTGTGAATGCTCTGTTGCCTCCCAATACAAAAATTTGTATTTCTGAAGGACCTTTACTCCTTTTAAGTTGATTCATTCATTGAAGAACTTAAGAGATTAATACCTGTGTGTGTTTTAATAAAGTGATTCAAATGCCCCCCACAAAAGCAGCTGAGGTATAACGAATGGAGTGGAATTCATTAATACACAGTGTATGTTAGTCAATATACACTGTATGTATGTGTTTGTGTGTGTGGGTATGCCATCAGCTCTGGTTCAATGAAATGTTCAATGAAATACATTTCTTATCATAAATATTGCTTAAGAACATTTCCTCTGTAAAATAGAGGATCAGTTAAATAATTGGTCACTTTTCTCATATAATTACTTACATTCTCCAAGACTGGAGATCTTCCATCCTTTCCCCCCAGTGATTTCTCTTTGGCTATCATCATTCATGGGCAAGCTGAAGGAAGTGCCACCCTGCAAATAAGATTGGAGTTTTGTATTTAGGGTTCATCAACCATCCTGTTCTATCTTTTTCTTAAGAAATGGAATCTTTACCAGTGGATTAGGAAACTTGGTGCTTTCTAAGGATTTTTGCTGCAATTCCCAGAAGCCCACTTTCAATCACCATGATATGATCATTGCCTAGTCCTGTTTATTGACTAATAACATGGATAAGGTTATGTAGCCATGAGGTTTATGTTGCCTTTATTTTGACCCCCTCTTTTCTTTCTGCCATTGCAAAAAAACTTTCTGAATGGTGTAAAAAGAGAGGGAGCATCTTGTAAGTATGGATATCATCAAGTTGAAAACAAGCAATCACTCGTTAGATTATTTCACTATGTGGTCATGTTCAATGCATGCCTATCAGATATGATAGATGAAATTAGAACTGGTCCACCATGCAGCAGTGCATGCAGTCTTGAGCATCCCATGGTTTGTCCATATGATATCACTCCTGCAGGAGATGCATGAACTTCCGCTTTCTTTCTGGGTGCAATTCAAGGTGATGATTATCATCTTTAAATCCCTGAATGACATGAGACCTGGTAATAATTTATCTGCCTACTCCACCAGATTAGATAAGATGGGCATGTACCAGGTCCCTTCTCTTAAATATTGCCACCCAGCAGGACCACAGGCAGTGTGCCTTCTCTGTACAGCCCCTATCCTGTGGAATATATTTCCTCCTGAAGTCTGGAAGATCTCCAACTCCCCAGTCCTCTGGCAGGCCTTGAAGAGTTGGCTCTTCCTGCAAGCACTGGGATAGGGTGAAGTTGGAACTCAATGAAATCCAACATGGATATGTGGAGAAGTGTTTGCTTTTGGGGAGCTGGGAACTTTTGTTATGGCTTTATAGTCTTCATCAGTTTTTACTGTGAGCTGCTCATGGTTATGGCATGTGAGATGGGTGGCCAGAGAAGTCTTTTATATGAATAAAATAAATGAATAAAATGACCAGAGAATCTACCCTGCATTGCATATTATAACACTCCATTCTCGAGCCGAAGATAGTATTCTCTTGGAAAATGGTTCTCAGGGGACTTTCTGCATCCTCCTTTGTTCCTATAAATATGAAGAGATGGCACTTTCAAGAATGTGAAATAAGAGCTTTCTGTTACCACTGCAAAACTACTAGCGATTTTTAAATATCTGAAATTAATAGAAAAAGCAGCTGGCAACCACTTCAGGACAACCCATCTCCTTTTGTTATGTATGCATCTAAGCATGTATTCATTTATTTATTTGAAATCTGTACAGTGGGGAACACAAAGAATTCGTGTGATTCATTTATCATTTTGTAACTCAAGCAGCCTAACCTGCATAAAAAGACTAAAAACACAATGAAATCCCAAATGAATATAAACCTGATAAAATCCAACTACAAGAAAATAAGAATAGGTTTGAAATATCCAGAGCACATCTCTATAATATTTGGAATCTTAATACCATGATCTGAATGGAAGATCACATATCACCCTTGCATTTTGGCAGTGAAAATTGTGGAAAGGGTTGTTGAGAGACCTGGTGGTGCAAGATGTTGAACTAGGACCAGGGAAAACTCACAATGAGGTCCAAGCTCAGTAATTGTGGCTTCCCTTGGATGAAAAGGATTCTCAGTTTATCACTCTTACAAGCAAACTGTTTTCAGGAATAAAAGAAAAGAGAATGCAATGGGTGCCATATTTTTCTCCTCGAAGAAAGGTGAGATATAAAATAAATATAACGATAACAAGGAACTGAGAGGTAGTAAACACCTATTACTGACAATCATTGGTTAACAACCACGATCACATACTATGTGATGAATGGGCTTACAGTATCATGTAGTACACCAAAGTGAGACATAGTAAAAACAGCCATTCAAGACGTCTTAGGAGTTGTGAAAAGGAAAAAAAAGTTTACTGGGAATTCAGAAAAAGAATTAACTAGAGTGATCTAGAGTAGTGAACAAGGGATTTGCGGGTGCTCCAGACATTGACAGACACCATTACAGAATGAAATTTGCAGCTGAGGAAGTCATTGCAATATCAGTCCATGTTGTCTCTCTTGAGGATGAAGAATGGAAGGGCTTGCCTAGGGCAAAGAGATGTTCACAGCTGTTCATTATGTCAGCAACTACAATTCTAGGAAGCAAACAATTTGCCTAAAGCCATAAGTTGCAGAGGACTTAGAGTCTTTTGCAGATTGGCTGAAGTTTGAAAGAGTGAGAAAAATAGTCTCTCATTATAAGTGCTGGCCATTAGAGATACTTTAACAAGCAGTTGCTTGTTTTGATATATAAACACATTTGAAGGCTTCAAGGGATTTGTTGGTTTGTTTGGTTTTTGAACAAAAAGTTTTTTAAGGAAATACATGATAACTGCAGCAAAAAAGGAAAGAATATTAGTCAAGTGATTAATTGAGTAATAAAGATAATCATTTGGGACTCAACAATGATGCAACTAACTGGGCTTCAAAAACATCTTTATCTCTTCTTTCTCAGAAGGGTAAGAAATTGGGGGCATAAGTGATGTAGCTGAAAGAACAGAACCGTTTTAGCATGAATTAACCAAATAATGATCTTCATTTTGCCTTTATTCTATTCTGCTCAGGGAAAAGACAGATTAATTTAACTAAAACAAAACTTGTAATTTGGAGCTGTTAATGCAGAACAGGCAGCTTGATGTCTGCAGGTTCTGGGTTCTATAAATGTCAACAGATTTTTCTGATATCAAAAATAAATGAAGATCGTTGAGCTGCTTCTTAATAATAGCACACTGATTTGCCACCTTCTGTTACTGTTCTATCATGTAAAGATTGGCTGATAGGATTAGAAGTAATGTCCCATGCTGGCTGGTGAGTGATGGAAATGTGAAAGGATCTCCACCCTTGCAAATAAGTCCTCCTCTGTTAGGCACAAAAGATCAGGTTCACCCTTAAAGGTTTTAATTAACTGAGT
>JANHZU010006015.1:1025944-1056040 GCA_032468055.1 Acrochordus granulatus | reverse complement strand
AAATTTGGAGACCTTTTCTTCCTTCCTTCCTTCATTTATTTGATTTCCAGGCTGCCCATTCATCAAGTGGCCCTGGATGGCTTACAAAGAACTAAAGAACTAAAGGCAGCTGTGTTACAAACAGCAAAATACAAAAAATCCATTAATACATCCTCATGTCAGGAACAAACAAACTCCAAATACACATTAATAAGTGGGTCTGCATTCTGGCTCAGTGCCTGAAAGAAGAACCAGGCAGTAGGATCACAACTATTTGGGCAGGCCCAGTGACAAAGAAGGAACAATTCCTGGGTCCCATGAGATGGCATTATTTTATTGGTGGGACCTGGATAATGCCAAATTTGTCAGGTCTAATAGGGTGGGCAGAGGTTAAAGGTAAAGATTACCCTGCCAGTCGTGACTGACTCTAGGGTGCAGTGCTCATCTCCATTTCTAAGCCGAAGTCTTAGACTTGTCCAGGGACGCTTCTGTGGTCATGTGGCTAGCATAACTTGATGCCAAAGGAACAAGGACACTGTTACCTACCCCACCAGAGTAGGCAGTACCTATTTCTCTCCTTGTGTTTGCACAGTTTCAAACTGCTAGGTTGGTAGGAGCTGAGAGAGAACAGCAGGAGCTCACCCTGCTGCACGGCAATGCTAGGTCTTGAACTCAGGCCGCTGACCTTCCAGCTGGCAAGTCGAGCTCTTAACTGCTTGCACCACTGCACCTTGCAGAGCAGAGGTTACAGCAACTGGGTTTATTGGAATGATTAAAAAGTGCTATAATACATGAATGTTCTTGCTCAAGTACACTGATGCTCGCAGAGATAGTCTCTGATAAATATTATAAGATGGGTCTATGAATCCAAAAAGTTTCCTTTGAAACCAAAAAGTAACCCAAAGTAATACATGACTGATTAAAACACCTTTATGCTGTATTTGAAAATAAGCTAGATTTCCAGGAACCATGTCGACATCTTGCAGAAGTTTCCTGATTATGCAGTTACCAATTTGGATGCATTATCAATTATCTTACAATTCGCATTCCTAGCAGGGGTTACTGTCCAACTTGCTCTTTGCATGCATTTGATTTAGAGAATGTAGCAATTAATTAATCATTCAGCTATAATTATCAAAATAAAGGTTATGCAGCCCTTGATTCTGGAAGGGCTGAGATTCATTTATTTATCTGAAATTCCAGTTCATCAAGGCTGAAAAAAATCCATCTCTCTATAAACATGTCAGCCCCAGGGTCTAAACCATAAGCATTTTCCTTCCGCTGTTACTAGTTAACGAACTCTGTGAGAATTTTATTTCAACCTTGAATGCACTAGCTCAATGTTTAATAATGGCTTCCTCTAGTTGGAATGACACAGGTTCCTGGCTTCTGTAAGCTTCAGCACTTACATGAGCTCAAGGTTGCTTCTATGGAGACTTTTCTTCTTGTTATCTTCACAACAAAACCTTATGAGGTAGACTGATCTGAGGAAGAGTGGTTGCCCAAAGTCTCTCAGTGAGCTGCTCTGGCTAGGTGTGAATTTGGACTCATCAACACCAAATATACTTTTTCTTCAGCATTAGTTTAGTTTAATTCTTAGTAGATGAATAGGATTCTCCTATGCAAATGTATTAAGCAGTGAATTCCATGTATTACTATTGATAACAAAAATTATTTAGATGGGGAGATTCTTACAAAATACACTGAGTAAGTCCTTTCCATCTGTTAACCCATCCTGTCCATAATGCAGCATTTCTGTTTTACAGTGACGATGTAAACTATTTCTCTGTTCAGTTCTGTGGCACTAATCATTTTTGGCTGTTTATACATAGAACTAAAAAACTGGAGCATTGCCATAAATAGAACATACTGATTGAGAGCAAAATTACAGAGCAACATTAATCAGCCCTTATGCTATTTTGTTTTAAAATATCTGAAAGCTGGAATATGTTTACTTGTAGAGTCTGGATTTGGTTTAATGTAACTACAATGTAATAAAATGCTTGTTATTAAGAGAGGTGTTCAGAGCTCATTTTGTAGCATATGGTATGCTTTACTTATCAGAAGGATCCCAGATAGCAAGGGATCAAGAGCTTAGCTAATTGCCTCTCGCAATAGAGTTTGGTCTAATGAGTTATATAGTTGTTTGTTAAAATACTTGCAATTGGCCGAAGGGCCACCTGAAGCAATGCTGGCTCAACATGCTGCACAATCACCTGAAGATGCCAGCATCCATCTTGACCAAACCCATGACCACTTCAAATAGCAACAGGAAACCAGCACAGTAGACCTCACCACTGCATGGGATAAATGCTGAAGAAAAAAAAAGGTTTTATGCATATATATATAAGGGGAAATGTGGAGAGAAAAACATCATAGATCTGAAATGAAACATGGAATTATGTGATGCTATAAAAAATTTAAGATGATTGCTATCTTAATTTAAGCAGATGAGTGGGGGTTGACTTCATAATATTGTTTTAGAGGCGATGTTTTAGTTCGAATAACTCTTACAGTTCCATATATTTTTGAAAAACAGAGTGTAAGATTGACATTGGGAAGACAGGATGTCACCAGTGGAAAGTTGGTGGATGAATTTGGGCCAGTCATCCTCTCAGCTCAGCCTACATCATAGGGCTGTTGCTATGGAGAAGAACTGGAGGAGAAAACCCCATGTGCTGTCCCAAGCTCCCAACTAAAAGGCAGGATATTGGTCACACTTTAAAAACAAACACATTACTCCACCCATTAATAGGATAATTAAGTCTAATTTACTAGCAGAATAGATATGCAAGTCAGTACATGAGAAGATTATGTCACTGCAGTATTATGGACGTGCTATCCAAACTACTGAAGAATTTTTAAAGAAACAAACACCAAAGATTTGTACATTTTTATAGGTACCTTTTTTTTTAAAAGCTAAAGATTGGAATAGAATCCTGGATGTTTTTATCATCTCTTGACATATTCTCTTCTATAGGCACTCCTAAAGAAGATTAAGCCATGCAGCAGTGCACATCCCCAGGCATAAAAGACAGATAATAAAAGACAGAAAGGGGGCCCGGGCCCAGCGCTATTAATAAGACCATCCCCCAAGGGGGGGACTATAAAAACCGTTGATTAGAAGGTCTGAGGTGAGATATGAACCCAGACTTTGCCGGTTGACACAATTCCTACGCTGCTCGGAGGGAGGCGTCCTTGCTCTAACCGACAATCCTCCCCTCACCCTCCCCGCCAGCTTTCCCCGGTGAACGAGCGGCTCCCATTCGACGGCACACAGTCGTTCTGAGCCGTTCGGCCACCTGTTTCCTCGCCCAACCCGAGCCGCCTGCACGGGAGAAACTACAGCCCCCAGCATGCACCTCACCGCTCGCTCTTCGGCTCCAGTACAGTATACAGCAGGGTTTTTTCTCCCCTATGGATTGCGCATGCCTGACAAGACGTGGCAGCAGCCGCTCGTTCTTCCAGCGCGAGCGGGAGCCGGAGCCGGAGCCGGAGCCGGAGCCGGAGCGAGCCGGGTTATGGCTCGGCCGGGGCGCAGCTCCAGAGGAGGGAGGAGAATGCCGCTGCCGCTGCTGCTGCTGATTCTCCTGGTGAGCCGGCTTTTGCGGGGAGGGCTCCTCTTTCTGGAGGGCGATCCTTGAAGGAGGCGGTGAGGAAGCGGGCGAGTTTTTCTGCGGACGCCCCGCTTGGGACCGGGCGCGGGGAGCAGCTGGCTCCGGGGCAGTCTGGGGTGCGGCTGCCGCCCGGGATTCCCCCAGCAACGGCGGGCTCAAGTTGCGAGGCAGCTCCGGCAGTCGCCGAAGTTTAACTTCTTTGGCCTCGGGAGGCGGCGGCGGCGAGGGAGGGTCGCTGGCGGGAGGCGGCGCGGTGGCAACTTGCGCGCGGGAGGCGGCGGAGGGTCGGGTCGCCTCCCGGCGAGCGCGGGCGCCCTTCCCGACGCCTTCCCTGCCCGTTTTCTTCCCGTGGACGGTCCGTGCATGCACTTTCTTGCGTTTTTTTCTACTGGCACCTGAGGGAAGTCGCCAGCTCTTCTCTGAGGTGGGATGCGGGTGGCAAGTTCCCGTTGCCGGCTCTGAATCGCGTCGAGGGGGGAATCTCCTGAGCGTGTTTGCCAAACGACACCCTTCACAGTGAAAGCAGAGATCTGCTCAGGGTAAAATATTGCTACTTGCGTGCAGCTGTGTAGTCGTCTGCCTGCTGGGAAGTATTTCTGTAGTGTTCTGGGAGATCTCCCCGGGTAAACGTGTATGTTGCCTAAAAATTACTCAGCAGCAAATCCCCCTTGGATGAACTCCCATATCCACAGAATGGCTCTTTGCTCAAGCCTAAATAGGTTTACTCAGAGTTTAGTTCGGATGTGGGCTTGGTTTTTCATTTTGCAAAGAGGACAATCCTAACAGGTTAAAAATAGCTAGTCCCATGTAAAAGAACTACAAGTAGTTTCTTGAAAGGGGCAAGGGGGGGAGGACAAGATTGACAGGTGAACTTTACCTGGGTGCTTAGATTTGTGACCTTGCCTGCAATGCAACATGTTTCGTTCCTCAATATTTGTTTTCCACTTCCTTTGATTCTCTGGACTTTTTCCCTACCTCAGTCTCAAAACCAGAACACTTGGTGACTGTGTTTTTTCCATTTCCTCTGTCATTTTGTAGTCTTGCTTTTTATGTTTTCTTTTTTGGATTACTATTAGTGCTTACCGTTATTACAGTGTGGAACCAGACTTGTCTTTCAACTAGAAGAAAAAAACCTCTGCATGTCTAATATTTTGGTGACACTATTATATTCAAATACTGTATCTGCTTTAGTTGTTTTTCCCTATTCGATTGTTAAACTCAAGTTCCATGGGATAAAACGTAGTTGACAATGTGAGCCATGGGAGGCACTAAAAGGAGAATTGTGGTGAGACATCTGCCCTCTTCTTCTGTAAGATCACTCTGTGCATTGTTACATTTCATATATGAGCTTTCTCATTGAAGATTTTGGGATAATTGAGTTAGCTTTGAAATTCTGAATATTGAGTGGAAAAGCTTTATCATTCTACATTGAGAGTTATCTGGATAAGTTATGCATATTTTAAATGCAGAGAGTATCATACATTGTTTAATCATGCTAACTTGTTAAAACTGAGCTCTTTTTGTGATGGAAGAAAAAGCTTTTGAAACTTTTAAGAGCTTCTGTAAAAATCTTAACATGAATAATGAAAAAATTTTCATATGAATGCTTGTGTGAATTACTGAACAGAATTAAACTTCTTTAAACTTTGACAGATAATACTAGAATAACTAACCTTTTAATTTTTTGACATCTGTTAAGTCAGAAGTGTGCTTCCAACACAGAATGATGGAATGGTAATTGTTATTCTGAACATAGCAAACAAAACATTTCTTTTTTGCTTTCTTCCTCCCCCTCCATTTAATTCTTATTTATTCTCTCACCATGAGAGATTCATAATATTGGACTAGCTATCTTTGGAAAACTAGAATCGGTTGATCTTGACTGACTGTTGTCTCAAGCATGAGCCTTACCTGTTGACTTGGAAGGACAGACATCCAAATGAAAGCCTATAATACAGTCTTTATATAGTTAGCTATATGGTGCTGAAAGGCAACCAATACCCACATTAGTGTTTCATTCCCTGGTAAGAATGCACTCCTCATGTAACCTCTAAGAATTTTGCCAAAAGTCTTTATGGAAACCAGACTCTTGTTGTGAAGCATTTCTTTCAGATATGTTTCTGCTACCCTGGAAAAGCATTGCAACTAGTTTTGTAGAGATGAGAGATACTTTTACTTGGTGCTTGGATGCAAATAGTTCTCAGACCACAGATGGAAAATTATTCTCTTCTAAGATGAACAGGTGTAGATATAATTTCAGTTTCATTATCAACATCTTTCCTGAGAATTTCCTAATTATGTTATTTGGATCCCATTTTTCAGCTTATCTATTACTGCCTGATTCCTCTTCCCTCCTGTGTTATTTGGTTTACATATTGTACAAAACCATGATTTGATTAATTTTAGTTGAATAAACCATTATAGGCTTCCCCTTTCCATTGTCCACAAATTTAATCATAATACTTTTCTAATCCCTCATCCAAGCTATGGCCAGGAGGGCCTCTGCACAAATTTATCTTGTGTACCAGTTGCATCCATTCCCTTACCTCACAAATGGACTTTCGCAATGTGCTCTACATGGCTCTGCCCTTGAAGATCATTCAGAAGCTATAGCTGGATCAAAATGCAGAAGCATGAGCAATAATGAGCACTTCTAATTATACCCATGTGCATTTGCTGCTACATTGGTAACTAGTTTGCTTCTGGGTACAATTCAAGATACTGGACTTTACCTATAAAGCTCTTCATGGCACAGGGCCTGTCTCCATTTGTTTCTGTCTGTCCTGTGTATTTGGGCAGAGTGTTCCTGAACATTTAATTGAAGGGATATGTTCCAAGTCCCCTCAATTAAATGTTGCTATCCTGTGGGACAGGGGATGCCTTCTCTCTTGCAGCTCTTGCCTTCTGGAACAGAAGATATGCATGGATTCCACTCGCCAGGGGTTCCAGAAGTCCCTTAAAATCTGACTCTCTTCCCAGACTTGGAGCTAGGATATTTGTAGAGCCTCTGTCATGCCTTTATTTCTCAATGTTAGGACTGCTGTTTTGGTTCAGGGAGTTATGTTGTTTTAGCTGTATTATTTAAACTCTTGTATTAAATATGCTATGAGCCTTAATTAATCTAATGAATTGTGAACAGTACAGGGCTTAAAAAAAGAGGCCTAAAGAACACCAGTATACCCTTCAACTGGATGCACACAGTTTGGTATAACTGTTCAACAACTTCTTTCTCCATCTAATGGCAGTATAATCCAGCCCACACCTATATTCCCAACTATAATCTAATGGGATACTTAATCAAATCCTTTGGTGAAGTCAAAGTACACTATGTCCATCATACTCCTATGGTCAGCTAAACTGGTCATTCTGTCACAGAGAGGATATCAAGTTGTTAAGTAATAATTTATTCTTTATAAATCAATGCTGGCTCCTACCAAGCAACTGTACTCTTTTTTAAATGCTCACAAAGCAATTGCTTAATCTGTTTAATATGTAGTTACTAGGTCTTCCCCTTTTTGAAGATAGGAATGTTTGTCTCTCCCTGGTCTTCTAGCATTAGGTTTATCCTCTGTGGTTTCTCAAAGATTACAGAAAAGAGCTGTGAGATGATGTCCAAAAGCTGCTCCAAGATAGTTGAATAATAATTGGTGTGGTCCTGGAAACTTAAACTCAATCATGGTAGCTAGTTGTGCCACCTTACCATCTCTTTACTTACCATATGTTGCTACTCCCTCTTTCTGTCAGTTGTTCTTAGTTTCATTGAACACAGATTGTAATAGTATGTGAGAAAGACCTTGAGAAACTGGGTGAGATGTTGCCTAGGGAACAGATAAGAGAAGGCATAGTCCCTGTCTGCATAATGGGCAGAGAAAGAGGCTCAGAAGGGTGTAAAGGAAATAGCAGGAGATTTGTACTTTCAGACTTGCAAGATTCTGTTAATGTAGTTTGTCTGATATACCTGGGAAGAGTGACATAGATTCCATTTGAGGAGAAGACAAAGTTTTGGTTAGTGTTGAGGAGCTCTGTCCTTTCTCTATCACCTGTTATTGCCCTATCTTTTCTTAACTATTATCTTAGTTCCAACCTCCATATCACTGACAGCAGGAAAAATCCTTTTTGTTGCTTGTGGGGAGCTTAAATTCCTTTTGTGCTTTATCCATTCTATCTGAACTAATTATTTCTGAGATGTTAGCTATTTGCTAGTAAGCTTCCTTGATGATTATCTTGCATTTCCCAAACATCTTCCTTAATTCTTAGTTCAGGTGAAACTTCCCTATAAATCCATCATGGTTTCCAGCTTTTTCAAGCTGCAGGATTTTGTTTTGTCTCATCAGAATATGATTATTTTATTTTTGAAAGATTCCTTAACCCCCTGTGTCTTCTCTTTGATCAGAAAATTTCTGTCCATGGGCCCCCACTTAATATTACCTGAATTTCAGGCTTACCTGCAATTCAGTGTACAAGCATAACTAATGTTTCTTTTTATGCTTAGTTTTGTTTAGGGTCCATACTTCCATCTCTCCATCCTCTCTGCTTTTCTTCTGGACAGAACATTCTTATGTTTCTTGATGTAATCCTTATGGTTGTATATTTCTGAATATCTTAATAGTTTAACAATTTTAAATTTTATACTAGAACCTGAATTATACTGTAATGTGAAAGCAAACATAATAATACTCTATAGTGTTAACATCATCCTCTTTGGAAAAAGAGGTAGTTTCTTGCTTTAAGATAATGTTCAAGTATGCAATTCCTATTGTCCTTAGAACCTTTTGTTCAGATTTTCACTTTTTGAAATCACATGGATGTAATACTTGAAGGATAAATATTTGTTCTATATAAGAATAAATACTTTATTCTTATATAGAATTTACAATGGTTTAAAGTTTTTTCATTTTTCTTTTTATATAAGATTTTTTTTATGTTATTCTGAAATTTGAAAATCTGTATTAATTTGACATTATTTTGTTAACCATACAATGAATTATGAAGCTCCTTCTGCCAATTTTCCTGGAGATTAGACAGTGATTCAGGTCCCATTTTTAACCATGAATAAGTCCATTTCACTGCAGCACAATAGTTTGATTATCATAGCTCAAAGATCTCAGGGCAGATACGTGTTCTAACATGGCATTTTCATTGAAAATCTGTACATTGTATATTGTATTATAAATGTATGAATCTATGTAAAAAAAAATTTAATTGGCTGATTTGCAAATTTGGACTCTTACTGGAAATATTTTTAAAGCTTCTGCAGCTGAAAAGCCTATGAATTTAGGAAAGAAAATCACTGGTTATAAACATACATAATATATAATCAAGGCAAACACGCTATAATTTGTGGAGAAACCCTATGTGTATTTACTCATGCCTGAGTAAATGTTAACTATTTCTATATGCATGTTAGAATGTTTATTGTTTATTTCTTCATGCTTATCTTGATGTTCTATTTTGATAATGTGGAGATATTCATTGCAATTTACATATGATTGATTGAAGAAGATACATGGTTGCACTAAAAGGACATTATAATAAGAGTTCCTGGATTGAAGTGAGATAGTTGGAGTAGTTAATGAAATTGTGCCTTAACACCGTTTTTCAGGCAAAATATTTAACTTTTAAATCCAAGATGCTAAGCTTCTAACTTTCAATGATCTTAGCTCTCAGAGTTTCAGCATTACAGTGTATTCACACCATTGCTTGGAGTCAGACTAGAAGTTACTTCATGCTGATAAAAACTAGAGGCAATGATAGAGGTTTCCCCTGGCAGTTGTGTCTGACTCTAGGGGGCATTGTTCATATGTATTTCCTAGCCAGAGCCAGCATTGTCCAAAGACCCTTCTGTGGTCATGTGGCCAGCATGACTATACACCGAGGCGCACGGACGCTGTTACCTTTCCCACCAGAGGTGGTACCTATTTATCTACTTACATTTTTACATGCTTTTGAACTGCTAGGTTGGCAGGAGCTAAGCAGGCAATGGGACTCACCCCGTTACGTAGCAGCATTTGGGTCTTGAACTTGAGCTGACAACCATCCAGCCAACAAACTCAGTGTCTTAATTGCTCATGCCACTGTGTGTCCAGTGACATGAAAAACTGGAAGCACTCTGTTATTTATGCAGTCTAGCAAGAAAAGCCAAGGGGTTGGTTTTTAAAGAAGCATCTTTTTGAATTTTTTTCACTTTATTTTTCAGAAACATTGTTTGCTGATGAACTTGACTGGTTTTTTTGGAGGGGGGAAGAAATGTTTTGAAATCTTTATTCAAAGGTTGATAACTTCCTTGTGAGGATAGCAAAAGATCATAGGCCCTACGTTTGGCAGAGCAGGTTTCTGTCTGTAGTTCTTAGCAATTTAAAAATAGGAAGTAGATTGAGTGATGCCATGTTTCCAAAAAAACTTCCCAGATACTGGATGTAAGAACAGATATCTAGCAGGATGATTCATGTCTAGAGATTTTCTTCCAGTACAGGGTTAAGAATGAGAACTGTTCCTAAGCCTGTCTTCAAGGAAATTTGTGTGTAAGTCAGAACAGGTTACTTAACATCAAATGTTTGTCTTAGTATATGGTACAGTACTTATTTTACCTTTCTATGCATATAAAACACGTAAAAAAGAGTAATGTGGTCTGATTAATTTGGCAGATGGTATTCTCCTTCCTTGAGCTGACGAACTGCTGAAGCCACACACTGTTTTCATGAACTGCTGAAAACAAGTTGTCTATTAAAATTGGACCTACTACTTTGTGTCACTCATGAAAATTTTTTAGCAATTGGCAGTCCATTTGTAAGTATGAGTCGTCTGTAAGTTGGACTTTCTTAACCTGGGGACTACCTGTATGTAAGAGTTGTCAAAATGTCTTGGAAAGAAGAATCTTTCAAACATTCTCTTCCTGTTATAGCACTTTTAAATTTTTTAAAAAAAAATTTTTTTTTGTTATAGCCCAACATAACCCATATACAACAATCTAAAGCCAGCCAGCTCTAGAGCATGTTTCATTCTTTGTTCTGAGACCTTGATCTAGCAGTAAAGCAATAAAGGAAATTAAATGCTTTCTTTAGCTTCTGTCTCTGGATAGTGTATTATGCTATTCCAAAATTGCCTCAATATAGTTGCTTTCACTCAAGGAGAGGGCAGGAAGGGAAGTCATAGAGATTACAACAATGATAAAACCAAGTATGAAAACCCCATAGGGAACATAAAGATAGGTGTTCTGTTCTATACTGGTTTACTGAAAATAAAAAAAGAAAACGAACTTCAGGGATCAGAGAAAAAATGGTCAGACATGATCTGAAGAAAGAAACTGAAATTCATTATTTTCCCAAAAGTATTTCTAGCTACAGTTCCCTTATTTTTCTTTATATGAGATCAGATTCATACCACAGTTGGGAGATGGTGCTTCTCCATTGAAGCTATTAGGTATGAATCTTCACAGGTAACGGGAGGCAGTCAGTTGCCTGTCCCCATTATATATTTCAAAGATTTTATGACCAATCTAATCTTGATATACTAAAAAATATGTCAGAATAATTTTGTATATGGCCTTGTCATATCTGTGGCATTCTGCAAAATGGGCTTAGTGTTCTGAAAATGGATAAAATAAATTAGGCCTTAATATTAGGAAAGGAAGTAATACCTCCAAATGCTCAAACTGATAGCCCGGTATTCTAGGAAGAAAATTCTGTCCTTAAACTTAAATTATCATTGAAGGACTTTAGAACCTAATTAATTTTCAAATGAATTATTTCTGTCTGCAGCATTGTGTAATTGTAATTCTGTCTGCATACATGTTGTGTAATTGTCATATAATTGTGTTATATAAATACATTGTGTATACATCCACATGCATAAGTTTTATGGAGGATCTTATTTTCTCTTTAATTCAAAGAAAAAAGAGGTGAAGTTAGCAAGCTATTGTAATACACTTCAGTGTATTTGTAAGACTAACCCATTTGTTAGAACTGGAGTTAAAACTGGAGAATCCAGATTTACAATAATATAAACATTTAATTATTGTTATGATTAATAACATGATTTTAACCCCAGTTTTATTTTATTTTATTAAATTTATATAGCTGCCCATTTCACAAGAAGTGACTCGGCAGCATACAACAATAAATAAAACAAATACATAAAACAAACATTATAAAATTATAAACATTAAAGATTAATATATTATTAAAAATTAAAATGCACAAACCACAAGGCATAGAGAGTTTCATATCAGCCACAATAGTGGACCGTCTTAGAATGTTACTAGTTCCCTCAGACCCCCAAGCCTGATGACATAACCAGTTCTTGAGGAACTTCTGAAAAATAAACAGGGATGGTGCTAACCTAACTTTGGGGGTGCAATGGCAAAGACAACAATTCTGAGACCCACCAAATATAAATTTCTAGGAGTTGGTACCCACAGCATGTCTTCCCTGTCAGTTCTAATGGGATGGGATGATGTAATTAGGGAAAGGTAGTCCCTCAGATAACCTGGTCCCATAAAACCTTGAATTGGACCCAGAAACAAACTGGCAGCCAGTGCAACTTGTGAGAAAAGTTGTGATGTGTTTTCCTAGGAGCACACATATAGAATGCCCATGCTGCTGCATTCTATATCAGGTGAAGTTTCTAGATACTTGTCAAGGATAGCCCCATGTAGAGTGCATTACAATAGTCCAATCTGAAGGTGACTTGGGCATGAGTGATTTTGAGCAGTCTCCCAATGTAACAAAGAGCAACAAAGGCATGCAAAGGCCATTCGAGCCATGATCACCATTACCATACAGGAGTCATGAATCTAGGAGGAGCCCCAGATTGAACAATGGATCTGTCTGGAGCAGTGCCACCTCATTCAGCACCAAATATGTCATAGTTCTAGAACCAACAGACCCCCCCAAACCCAAAATCACTCATTTTTTCCAGAATTCAACTGAGGCCTGTTGTTCCCCATCCAGACCTTCACAGTTTCTAGGCATTGGGATAAGACCTTCATGGCACTCCTTAATTCTCCCAAGCCAGAGATGTATAACTGGATTTTATCAGCATACTGATGATACCTCACCCCATAGCGATGAATGAACTCAGCCCATGGCCTCATATAAATGTTAAATAAGGAGGAGAGAGCATCAAATATTATGGCGTAGTAGGGGCTGAGGATGAGATCTCTCTTCCTCAATCATCATGCCTAGAATTGACTTTGAGAAATGAGGCAAATCAGCACAACACTGTGCCACCCACCCCCAGTCCAGGAGCCCAACCAATGTCATTTCTGTCCCATATCTTGGTCTGAATCCTGACTGAAAGGGATCCAAATAATTCACTTTGTCCAAGCCATCTGAAACTGTCACACAACCACCTTCTCAACCATCTTCCCCAAAAAGAGGAGGTTTGATACTGGATGAAAATTATCCTACATAGTGGGATCTTTTTGAGGAGGAGGAAAACCAAGGCCACTTTCAGAAATAAAGGAGCAACCCCTCACTCAAAGAATTATTCACCATCACTAGAATCTATTCACACAACACTCCCCCAGGCCAGGAGAAGCATGGATCTAAAGAGGGCCCTAAGGGCCCTGTCCATTTCCTCAGGTCCAACAGGTTCAGACCATTTCCAGATAACCAGGCAAATCTCCTCAGGCATCTCCTCTGGACCTGCAACAAGGCTGGCATCCAGCTGCAAATAAAACTAAGTGACTTTGTCCAACAGATTCAGAGCAATTTTTTCCACATACTCCTGCATCAAGCCCTCTTTACACAAGAGGGCTTATGTCACCCAAATATAGCTGAGGGGTAGACACAATAACTGTGGAGAACCACTTATGCTTCACTGCCCTTACTGCAACAAGGTAAGCCTTAATAGTTCTACCCCATGTTCAATTAAGTTTATCTTTCATTGAATAACAGTCATGCTCCTGATACCTTTTCTCTCATCTTCTTCAACTCTTCTGTGTGCCATGGGGAGTAATGGGACCTCCTAGAGGGAAGAGTTTGCATGGGTGCAGTCTGATCCAACACCTCAACTGCTCCCTTGCAGCAATCAAGGCTTTAGATAGTCTGTGCAGCAAAGCAACAGGAACAGCCCCCAGCTCCCTCTGAAACCCATCCAGATCCATCAGTTATGGGGAGGGGATCAGTTTAATGAACCGAGCCTCCCTGTAGTGGATAGTGGCACTAGAGAATCCAGTGGAAATCAGCCCATGATCTGACCATGACAAGGAAGTCTCCCCCAATTTCAGATCACATAGCCACTGCTCTGACAGGAATACCATATGTAATATGTGGCTCCTATAACTCTGAGGATCTCCACTGCCTATCCAGAAAGGGAGTCAAAGAGCTCAGGGAGAGAGGTTGCTATCAGCAGGGAAACCAGTACAAAAGCAACAATCCTAACTGATCCCTAGAGTCCAATTTAATGAACAGGGTCTCACATCTGGTGACTTGTGCAGCACTTGAAGTCACTGCAACTGTTAAATATGTTAAGTCATTAGTGCCTCAGTATTAATATTTGTAACTAGATAAACCAAAGATTTAGTGTGCTTAGTAAAGTAGGTTGGTTTTGTAAAAGTCAGTGTTAGGCATGAAGATCAGGCTCTGTTGGTGTAGTTCTACCTAACAGGTTTATTAATGCTACAAGGTCACAAGAATTTCTCTGCCTGCCTGCCAAACACCAGTACCCCCAAATAAGATTAAAGGTCCTCACAAAGGGTTGGACCTTTGGTGTTTGTGCGCATAGCAACTCAAAGCTGATCTCTCTCTCAACCCCTGGCTCCACCCTTCCTTTTCACAATCAGATTAAATTAGCAGAATCTGCATGTAATTTAGAGAAATAATTACTCCAAAATAATATTTTAATATGATACTAAACATGAGCACTACATTACATTAATACAATATTTTATTAATATATGTTGGATTATCACAGCAGTGAATGTTAGATGTTAGATCACATAAACATTTTGTCTAGATTACAAAAGTAATTCAAGCTAGAAAGAGAATCAAACAAGGACACATCTTCACTCACTATTGTTCAATTTGTACATCAACTCAGTATCAGAATTTTAACCAAAGAGGAGTCTCATCTCCCAGATGTAGCCAGTGACTATAGATGCAGCAGATGGAATAGTTTTATCATAATCTCAAGTAGCAGAAGAAACCAGTGAAAGCTGTTCCCCATTTCTGCAGAGATTTCTCACTACAGATCAACTCTGAAGAAACTAAGATTATACATTTTGCAACAAACAAAAACCTCTACTTGTAGAACTGAGCATCACAATATAGGTCAAATATTTAGTGATTGTGTTTTAATTTGCAGGAAACCAGAATATTTTATTCATGTTTCATTAAATTTTTAAGATAATTCATTATAATTTTCTCTGCTAGAAACATATGAGATACTTTTCAAAGGCCTTAAGAGGTTGAGGCACTTGTGCAATTGCTCTGTGATCCCAGTTAAACCAATGGACCATTAAGCTTGAGGTAATTAAAACCAAATCTGAAAGGAAGCAATGCTAGGTTACTTAATGCATTCTTAATGCATCAACACACTGAGCAAGAAGTGGGGATTAATAGAGACCAGATTATAATTGGCTGAAGGTAAATTTTCTGCCTCAAAGCGTAGTCTCACTAACACTGGCTGGTAGTGATCAATCTTCCTGAAATGGGACACTGTTGACAGACAGTGACACTGGATATTGTTCTGAGATCTTACAGGCTTTTGATTGAGTAGGCTTTAACAAAGCTTAAGAAAAGAACTTTGAACAGGGAATCGCATATTGAACTTAATAGAATTTTTGTAAGATTTGAACTGGGAAACCTTAAGTTTTAAAATAGTAATCAAAAGCAATTGAATAGTTCACAAATGTTGCAGTCCTTTTATGCTAACATGATTGGATATCTTATAATTAGCACTTTTTGAGAATAATTTCAGAAGAAAGATTTCCTTTGCAGAAAGAATCTTCTCTTACAGTGTATGAATATTGTTGATTTTATGCTAACATGATTGGATATCTTATAATTAGCACTTTTTGAGAATAATTTCAAAAGAAAGATTTCCTTTGCAGAAAGAATCTTCTCTTACAGTGTATGAATATTGTTGAGTCTTTGACTCATATCCTATTTTATTGTGACTTCCAGAGTATCCTGGAAATAATTTTGTAAATAAATTCTAATGTGTATTAATGATAAACAAAATGATATTGAAAATGGCTGCTTATTTTTTCTTAAATTGATAAATTTATATTTGAATTATTGTGGGAAGAGATTTTAGCAGAAATTGATAAAAATTATATATAACATTATGTTTATATTCTACTTTTTTGTTAAGTAGCTCAGTTACACATAGATGGATCTCACAACCATGTGAAATTTCTTGAGCTGAGGAAAATAACTCATCAGATATTGAAGTTCATGATTAAATGTGACCCTGAGGTTGAACTTCTCAAATTCAAGTACATCTTAACCATGAAATGACATACATTGTTTTGTTCTGCGGATTAATATTCTACATTTCGAGTTTGAAGGAAATTGATGCTGAAATATCTCCTATCTAACAAAAAGTAAACTGATTTATTTTTTCCCTATCACTTGAAATTTTAATTTACCCAAAATGACAAAAAAAAAGTTTTGATCAAGTTTTTCACTGGATACACAATAGAGCAATTATGGCTAAAAATTCAGGCAGCTCATAGTTTTTTTAGGTTGTGTACAAAAGTTTACCTAAGAAACAGAAGTTAATTTCTTTGCCATTTTTAAAGATATGTAGCAGTTAATATTATGCTAGATTCTGCTATTTCATCAAACATATCACTTGCTATGCTGCTTTAGCACTAATGTTACCTAAATGTCATTGTCCCATTAATGTGTGCCATTATTGAAGAGATGACAATTTGAAAAGCGGCAATGGTAATGTGAAGTTTGAAAATAATGAAAGGGATAGTTTAGATGCAGTGCAAAAATGAATGCTTTATATAAAGTGAGTTACCTGAAATTATAACAGTTTATCATCTAATTAGAATTATTCTTCTTGTAAGTCTATTATTATTCAACCAATTTGCTGTATTTTTTTCCAGAAGTTCAAAATGAGCTATATACTAGTGCAGATTGATGACATTCAAAAAGACTTGCCTGCTGTTGAAATCAGCACAGCAAACTGGAAAATCATGCATGAAATCCTCGCCAGCAAAATAAAGCAAAGGTTATGATGGCAATCTTAAAGCTGTAAGAATTAATGCTGTCAATTATTATTGTATGATGTATTTTGCAATTATATGTTTCTTGTTATATACATCTATTTCAGCACTACAATCATTTTTTTCATGCATTTTGTCGTTTGATATTTCCCATCTATTTCTAGTCCATAGAGCTTTCCTCTTTTTAAGAATGTGGAGTGCTGCTTGGGGCTTAAATAAGACTATACACACATTCAGTTGTACTGCCAAGGACATGTCAGAATATTTTAAAGAAGGAAGGAAGTTTCTTGAAAAGCAGTTTTTTGGTGACTACTAAATCAATCCACATATGCTTGTCATTTGAAGTCTACTCAGGAGCAAGTTCTATAAGTCCAACAGGGTTATTCCCAAATAAGCAGCCATAAGTTTCCTACCATAGTTTGCCTTCCCCAGAAGTATCTCACTACATTTGGGTCACTGAAACTATTCCTACTCAGCCATAATGAGTACTTAGTACTCCTACTCAGCCATTCTAGCCAAGATGTAGGAATTATGCATGCAAATAAGATGAGTCGCTTATTGCGAATAGGGCTGCAAACAAATCAAATATCCAAATTCAGTCTATTTACACTATGGTTGAGTTCTGACATCCAGATATACATGCAGCTGCCCTGAGTGTGAAACAAACCTAAATAGGTTTGTAGAGACAAAACTCTAAAAGCAAAAGGGATTTCAGTATTATCTCAGTTGGGTGTTAAGTGTCATAATGGAAAACCTAAGATAGATTTTCCTGAAAAGAAGCACAACATATGCTAAACATGCTGTTTTCAGGGCCAAACTGAGCATAATGAGCTGGTGTAAAAATACTTAGTTAACTAGACAAAAGGTTAGCAGTTGTTGATGATAGAAACTTGGAACAGATATATAGCTGGGCTGCCAACAAGATAATGCATCTTATAAATCTGCCTGAAATCATAGGCCTTATTTAATATCCTGGATTCATTTATTCCTTATATTAAACATAGGTAATTCTCATCAACCTTGAAGGGAGGTTCTTCAGGTTAATTAGTTAATACTGGGCTACAACTGAAGACATTACATTCTATATATATGCCAAGTATTATTAAGAATAATTTGTTCCTGTCTCCCATCTTTGTCATTTAATGTGTTGATAACACTTAGTGAATCTCTCTAGCCTTCCTTCTAGCAGGTAATAACATGGCATGCTTTTTTTGATTAATTTTTACGCAAATGCATTCTTTTCACAAATGATATCTGGAACAAATGTGTTAATGAAATAATATTGCAGTATGCTTCATGAAGAATTTAATTCATCATTCGTAGTGAAAAGAAGAAGAAAAAACAATCTTTGTAAATGCTGTTTAATTGACCATGTTACAATTATTTGCTAATTAGTAAATAGTTATGGAGGTTTCCTTCAGGAATCATTGGGAACATCACTAGCTGGCTACACAGAGGTTTAAGAAGATTTGTGGCTAAATTAGTAGAACTAAATTCTGTTTCCTAAATCCAGCATTTAATGGTAGTGTTCTCATTTCATGGTGCATCATTATCTTTGTAGCCCCAGAACTGCATTTCTTATTTTGAAAATGGATAACCAAATATTAATTTAAATGATTTTTTTTCTATACTTGTGCAGGATGTCACAGCTAGTATCTGTTGGGCAGTATTGGACTTCAGATTTTAATGATAATGGTCTAGACAACATTTCCTGGTGTTTCACCAGCAACTATGGATGACCTCTTCAGAAGCAAGGTGGTCTACTATGCACACCACAGACAGCTAAACAGGAACCTTGGCCAAGCTGGTTTCTAACTGACCAGCCCCCTAACAACCTGCACCAGTTTGACTAAAGATGAATTAGGAATCAGGTCACCTCTATAAAGAGAGGAGCCCAGTCAGTTCTTGTATTATATATCCCACTGAAAGCAAAAATGTATGAATATTGTAGTGTGATGTGAGAATAATTGGATTGATACATTTGCTATAGAAAAGTACAGAAAAATTATTCAAATATTAAATCATAGCTAAAGATCTGATTGATATTTGTAGAGACAAATAGAAGAGTATGATGACTTCTGCTTCTGATCTAACATGCTACTAATATGAATGCTAACTTGGTATTATTCTAAGATTCCTATATCTATAGTTAAGCTACACTGTAAAAGTTAAACTTTTGATGTTGATATAGGAAAGTTGAAAATAGAAATACCAAACAGTCAGGACTTTATAATGAGTGATATTGAACTATTGTGGCAACCCCCCCCCAAAATTCAGTAGGATCTTTTCCAACTAAGATAAATTATTAAAAGACATACATTTACTTCACCAGGTTTATAGAATGGCTAGACTGATATGGGATTTAAATTGGAGTGAGTTGGGGGGAAAGGAGAGGAAGATAGATTGGTTGTGTAGATTTTATGAGAGAAGTTGCAAGTACTTTGTCAATTAAAAATTGTAATGTGTTGAAACACATCATTTGTTCTTGAAACCTTTTGATATGTGTGAGTTCAACAATTCCTCTCATTGGTGCTATGTTTCTAAAATAGACACTATGGAGCGTCCTAGAAAGTTGAAATGCTCTGAAACTACCTTGTGCTCATTTTGAGTCCCAATGTCAAATTTGTATCCATTCTTTTGCTCAAAGTTTGTCACATTTAGGCCATTGCTGGCAAATGATGGCATAAATCATGTGTACTTCTTGTGTGTGTACTTGTTGGTGTAGATGTGAAGGCCAAGTGGATTTGTTGCAGGCTCTGGTTCCTACATTGGCATCATTGTCTTTATAACTTGTTGCTTGTGAAAATCAGATTGGGTGGTTGCCTGTATGCAGGTATGGGCCTGCCTTTTAGTCTGTGAAAAGGTGCAATATCATTATCCAATGTGGTCTCTGGCTTAATAATAAATTATGAATAATAATTTATGTAGTTTGGGTTATAGCTGCAAGAAACAACCAATGGTATTCTGCTTCTGTGATCTCTTTTAATAGGCTTTCTTGGGAATTGATCTGGCTTTATTGATTTATCAATTGATCTCATACGTCTGTATAGTATATCTATATAAGTACATGATCAATAGACAAATCCATCTATATTTGTAGTTAAGATGTTCAGGTTAAGTTTCTGACGCTGATAAAAGTTAAAAATAAAAATGCTAAGTACTTAAACATTTTGGTTTTAATATAGTGAATAATTGCTTGATCTTGCCTTTATGCATTATGAACCAAATAATACAACCCTACTCAGTTCATCCCACAATATTAGATAAGTAAGAATTCTTGTCAAAGAACTACTTTTAAATATATATTTAAATAACTCACAGGCCTGTAGACTTCATAGTCCTCCTAGGATGATACACCAAAACTGGGCAGTTGATAGTCAAGTTATATTTTTTGTTATCTTTCAAAGAAATAAAATAGATGTATTAGACTAGAATAAAAAACGAATATCTCTATTTTACTTTTTTTAAAAAAATCTTAAATCCAACCCCCCATCGCTTCCAAGGATGAAAACATAATGATGTCTACAACCTCTGGAACCTAAAAAAAAGTAAAAAATAAAAAAGATTCCTCTGGCTAAAAAAAGATACTAGCTCTAAACATTAAAATGATTTATTTCGCTTATCATCATCTGTACATTCAGTTTCATAAGTTGGCTGTGGTTTTTAATAGCTCAGTTTCCTCTTGTGGCAGAACAATAATAATTATGGTTCATACATTTGGACATAAGAGCAAATTGCTTTCAACTGTAAAATTGCAAACCAAATTGTGGTTTGATAATTGATTAGTGAACTGCCCATAGGTTGCATGTTATGCTCTACTGAATCATTATAATAGAAGAATCAGAAATGAGTTTGCGGAGGAAAATATGTACAATTCTGAATGAATGCAGTTTACATGAAAAAATAACTCTGCCAGATACCATGAATGGATGGATAGAAAGGATGTGAGAGAGTACAGAAAAGTCGTTGCTCAGAGATGTAAGAATGAATGAGAATGGTAACTCTTCAGTGAAAAGAGCCTGTTTCTATAAACTTGTCTATTCATATATAGATGGCAAAGGAAGAAATATGACTTGAAAAGCATGATTGATATGCTTATGATGAAAAACTGGGAGAATTGGTGAAAGATATAAGGATGTGAGAATAGGGACAGACAGATTTAGTAACATCAAAAATGGACCTTGGGGAAAACTGAACATGGAAAAAAGAACAGAAATAAAATGAGAAGTAGAATTATAGAAGTACAGTAGAAACTTGGATTGCAAGCATAATTTGTTCCAGAAGAGTGCTCTTAATCCAAAACGCTCTTATACCAAAGCAAATTAGCAAATTTTCCCATAAGAAACAATATAAAGTCGGATGATTCGTTCCATGCCCCCCCAAATTTTCATAACAAAATCATTTTCAGTGGAATTTGAGGTAGAAATGTTTGTCCCTAATATCTGAAACAAGTAACAATGATTAATACACAATATAAAATAAAAATAGAACAAATTAATTAGCGCTCCAACTTTTGCTAAAACATTTTGAGGCAGGGGTCCCCAAGGGCCTGATCCAAGCCCTTCTGTCAATCGGCTGCTGCTTGGCTGGCTACTGTCTGGGTGGCCCTGTTAGATCAGGAGGATCTGCTGCCACTCAAGGCCAAAACAGGCTTTTTCCTTTTCCCTCGGTAATGTCTTTCCGGGGGTCTTTCCTGGGTGGTTTGGAAATGTTTCTTTACCTGCCTCCATGCTATGAGAAAGGAGGAGAGATGGGCAAGAGGGGAGCGGGCTGGATATGCCATGTGAGGAGGGCTGTGTGTATGTGAAAGAGTGACAGGGAAGAGGGAGCGTCAATCTTTGTACACTTTGAGAAGAGTCCTGGCTGGTGTGAGGGAAACGAGAGGGAGGAGAGGAAGAAGAGGGTTATTGCTTAGAAGGAGAATCTGGCATTTGAATCTCAGGAGTTTTTGAACGATTTTCACTTAATTTATGCTTTTTACACAGTGAGAGAGAAGAACCATCGACTCATATATGAGATTTCCCATGCGAGCTCATTGTGCAAAGCTTGCCTTGCAAGTTTTTACTCAATAAATTTTATTTAAAAATTTTGCTCGTCTTGCGGAACACTTGTTAACTGTGGTAGTTCCAATCCACTGTTCCACTGTATAAATATGAATCATATATGATGAAAGACAGGTTAATCTCCCAAGAGAATGATTAGAAGGTGGAAAAGATATTTGATGCCCCTTAGTTGTTTAAAGTATTTGTGGATAAATGTATAAGAAAGGTTTTGGGTGATGTTAAAAATACATTGGTTGGAAGCATAACTATATGAAATTTTTCATGCAACTGAACTCACTTTGTAGGCTGAAGCCCAAAATGATTTAAAGCATCTTTTTCTTTAAACTCTGATGACTTTGAAGTACCCTAAATGAATTGTTCTGATAACCATGGTGCGGTCACTAACCTAGAGGCAGACATTCTGGAGTGTGAAGTCAAGTGGGCCTTAGGAAACATTACTAACAACAAAGCTAGCAGAGGTGATGATATTCCAGCTGAATTATTTAAAATCCTAAAAGATGATGCTGTGAAAGTGCTGCACTTAATATGTCAGCAAATTTGGAAAACAGAGACCACGGGATTGGACTACTGTACAATTGGGCTCATTTCACACGCTAACAAGGTTATGCTCAGAATACAACAAGCTAGGCTTCAGCAGTATATGAACTGTAGGGTAATGTGTAGAGTTAAGACCTGGTTATTGCCACTTTGGGAAATGTGAGTGTGGTGATCATCAGATGGAATGGTAAGCAAAATAATTACTCTTATAAAATGTAACTCACAGCATAACTAACTTTAATAAATGAGGTTGCTTGTTAGAACAGCCAGGGATGGGAGTGACTGGAGATAAGAAACCAGATGGCTAAGGGAGGAACGTTTCAGAAGACCTTGCAAGCTGTCTTAACCTAGAGATTTATAGGGGATGTAACACTTAGTTGATAGCTTTGAAGATCTAAGGAATGTAGAACACAGCCTGATGATTGCTACACGTAATGTGTATGTTACAGGAGGGGTTGAGCCAGCAAATGTGGGTTCCTATAAAAATCACTGGGAATTGATGATCAATGTGAATGCTCGGAGTGCTTTATTTTGGCACCACAATTAAAGCGATTAAAATCCACACCTCGTGTTTGGGTATCGATTTGGCTTCGATACCAAGCTAATGGCCCATTTTGGGGACAACAATACTAAATACAATCCACTGAATAGATTCTTAGGAGCATGGGTACAATTCAGTCTTCAGGGGAGACTGCAAGATTAACAATCAGATCTTGGCAACTTTTTCAAATCTGAGGTCCACAGGCAGTGCTAAATCAAGGACTGGAAGTTTTCCAGATCTCCCCCCTCTCCCCATTCCATAATGGGAACAGTGCTTCCAATGGAGACTATGTCAGGTTCCTAGCAAACTGGCAAACACTGATGGGCTGCTGAAAGAGAGCATGCTCTGTGCTGCAAACACTGTCTTTCCCTAATGTGACCATGCTTCCAGATACCTGCTATTCAGGTGTGGCTGACTACTTTAAGAGGACATTCCCATATTGAGAAAAGCAATGGTCACAGTGTATGGAGTTCATCCTTGAGCTGAACATCCTTGAGCTGGCCCAAAACTGAAAAATTATAAAATCTGCTGTCCCATTGCTGATCCCTCTCCTGTCTTTCTTGCCTCTAATTCAAGTCACTGCAGCCTCATTCCAATGCAATGGCTGAAAAGACCAATGGATTTTGCATACTTTGAGACAGTGTCAGAAAAAAAAGGGGAAACTCTACTTTGACCTGGTTACAGTAGATATATCTAAGTAACAATGGTGGTTTCTGAAGGTCTTGTCAGGTCATACTTGTGGTCCTTATGGGTTTGTGTTTAGCAGTCTTTAAAGGGAGTGCTAAATATATATCAGATCAATATTTATTATAATCAGAGACTAGCATACAGTTAGTCCTATGTTTAACAACTAGGATTGGGAAAGACAGATGGGCTCTGCCAGCTGTGTGTTAATAGGTCTTCATCAATGCGTTACAGAATTTCTGCTGCTTTTGCTTTCATGTAATTCTACTTTCTACTGTTTCGTGATGCTGTCAAGAGATGGGAGTACCAGATCACCTAACCTGTCTCCTGAGAAACCGGTATGTGTGTCAAAAAGCAACAGTTAGAACTGAAAATGGAACAATGGATTGGTTCAGAATTGGGAAAGGAGTTTGTCACCCTCCTTATTTAAGTTATATGCAGAGTACATCATGCACAATGCCAGGTTGGGTGAATCACAAGTCAGAATTAAGATTGCTGGGACAAATATAACAACCTCAGATATGCAGAAAGTGAAGAGGAACTAAAGAGCCTCTTGATGAAAGTGAAAGAGGAGAGTGCAAAAGCTGACTTGAAACTCAACATTAAAAAAACTAAGATTATGGCATCCCATCCCATCACTTCCTGGCAAATAGAAGGGGAAGAAACGGAAGCAGTGACAGATTTATTTTCTTGGGCTCTGGGATTACTGTAGACAGTGACTGCAGCCATGAAATTAAAAGATGCTTGTTCCTTGGGAGGAAAACTATGGCAAACCTAGACAGCATATTATAAAGCAGAGATATCATCTTGCTAACAAGGTCCGCATAGCCATGGCTATGGCTTTCCCAGTAGTAATGTATGGCTGTAAGAGTTGGATAGTAAGGAAGTCTAGGCTCTGAAGAATTGAATTCTAGAACTTAGAAACTCTACAATTCTTGCTTTGTTAGAGTAATCTGTGCTCTCCCTTAAAGGGGGGAAACATTTCTGGGTTGGGGCTCTGTTGGCTTTTGTGAAACATTTGAAGATTATCATGAATCGTGAATGAATCATCATAATCACATTCACAGTTCAATTCATGCCCCAGCATACTGCACATGTTATCTATCTCTCTCACATGCATCTTTACTTTCAGGGTTGTGGGGAAGAAAATGAAGGTGCAACTTTACTCTTTCTTCTGTTATCCAATTTACATAAAATTATTGTGTCTCACTTTTTATTAGCAGCAAAGGAACAGCAGTCTTGACAAAGACTCTTCCACCCAATCAGATCAGGTTATATTCTTCATTATTCTGCAATAAAACCCCAGAAAGGACACAGAAAAATATGCATTTGTTTTTTCATGAAGCTTAACATTCATTTTTTGCGTGTATGTTTTGCTAATTGACATATTTTGCAGAGCTCGCATTTCTATTCCGGTACCTCTTTCTGTAGCTTGAGAAAAAGCAGAAATGAAACAGGAAACATACAATCACTCAGCAAAACATGAGTAAATAAGAGTGGCAATTCTATACTGTACCCCAAAGCTGTGTCCAAGAAAGGTGTTAATCCCATGATCACTTGGCCATTATTTGCAGACTTTTAAGAAGGGCTCCAGACATCATCCTCCAATATTAATCCTCTGTTCAAAAAGCCGACAAATCTGTTTTGACAGATTTTTAAAATATTTCTATATTTAGAAATTAGGAAATGGAACAGTATATTTATCTACATAGTTTGTACACTCACATACATATAGGTAGTCCTCATTTAATGATCACAATTGGAAGTAACAACTCATCAGGATTAGTCATAAGATTACATCGACAGCTGGTATGAAGTGTAGCTGCGTGGACAGTCTTTGGGGGTCCCAAAGGTGACCCATGCAACACCACCGTTATGTGTGCTGCACTGGTTGCTGCTCTGTTTCCGGGTACAGTTCAAGGTATTGGTCATCACCTACAAAGCCCTTCAAAGGTGACTTAAGGGTCCATCTTGCCCCAAAGGGTTCAGCCCGCCTTATGCGGGCTGACAGTAAGGGCATGCTCCGGATCCCATCAGCTAGGGAATTTTGGCTGATGGGATCCAGAAGATGGGCCTTATCGGCCGTGGCGCCTGCCCTCTGAAAGAGCACTCCACCCAAGGTGCGATCGGCCCCCACCCTCCTGGCCTTCCAAAAAATTCTCAAGATGTGGCTCTGCGGGCTGGCCTGGGGGCTGGATAGCCCGGTGTCATCAGTGAGGTGATTACTTGATTAACTATTCCACCTCTGTTGTGTCCTTATCTTGCTCTTTTCCTCATTTTAATTTTGGTTCTATCTTTCATATCTATTTATTATCCAGTTGTACATTTTAATGGTTATTTGTATTGTAAGCTGCCCAGAGCCGCTGATAGAGAGTTGGGTGGCAAATACATTTAATACAATAAAATCACATTTTCAGCACTGTTGCTTGCATATGGTTGCTTAAATGAGGCAGTCACTAAATAATATCTACCTGTGTGCATGCGTGTGTGAGTGTGTGTGGTGTATACATATAGTACGCAGAGAATGAGAGACTATAGAAGGGTTATATTTACTTTGGCTGCTGATTTGTATTTAATGTGATATTATTATTTTATATTTTAACTGCTGTTTGCTGTTCAGGTCACAAGGTTGAGATGGGCACGCGCAGGCGCACGCACACACATTCTACATGTTCTCATTGTTTGATCTTGTTTATCTGTGTTATATTCCACTAACAGAGTAAATAATAATAGCCATCCCCTCATCCTTTCCCAGTACTGTTTTTTTTCCCCTACTTGTTTCCCAGATCAAATCGATTAGGGAAGAACAAGCTGAATGTCTCTTGTTGGCAACACTGGGAGTCCTCTATCTGGAGCCCCTCCAAAATGAAGACTCGCCGATCCCAGCTGGTCTTTTTCAATCGGATCCTAAAATATCCTTCCCACCTTATACAAGGAAGCAGCAGAGGGCACCAGAGCACAATTTAAGGAAATCCACAGTTCTCTCTTCCTTCCCAGCGACCATGGTCGAACCTCCCTCACAAAGTAAGTGAACGACGTCCAAATGTTCTTGAAATCTTGTTCTATCTCCCAAGCTCAGATAAGAGGAGAAACGGAAAGATTAAAGCATGTCTACAAATATGCGTATGTCGATCAAATGCAAAAGGTTAAAATGTGAAGTCGAGTAATTGTTTGCCAGTGACTTACAGGAAGAGGACTTTTTAAAAAAATAGGATAGAGGCTAGCCTCTGTTTGGGGAAACCTTTCGTTCTGAGCATTGCTGTGCAAGTGCATGTTAAGGAACGCAGCGGAAAATCTGCTTATTCATAATGCCACTGGGAGTCAGACATCATTTGTTTATACCTCAAACACGCCTTCCTTCTGTAAAAATTCTCCTCTGAGGAACGATTTGGTGGGGAGATTAGTTTTGGGTTATTTGCGCCTTAGATCCCCCATGCCTAAAAGAAAAACTTCTGTGGAAAATTGGAAGCAATCCATGGAGGATTGAGCTAGGAATTCAGATATTTCAGGAAACAGATTCCGGGAAACATCCAGGAACATTTCTTGGACAGTTTAAAGCTGTTAAGAAGGGAACATATTGAAACATTTCTTGGAATGTTTGAAACTGCTGGAACTTCCAAAAGAAAGTATCAACTTTATTTGGAATGCCAACAGAACTGAATCCTGAAATCCAGTCTAAAAAGCCAGCGTGGTATAGTGGTTAAAGTGCCAGACCAGAAACCAGGAAACTCTGAATTCTAGTTTTTGCAATTCCTGCCTTAGGCAGGAAAGCCAGCTGGGTGACTCTGTGACAATCGTTCTCTTAGTCCAACCTACCTGGCAAGGGTGTGATTGTGACTGTGGAGGAAACAGGATGAAGAAGCATTAAGTATATAATATAAATTAATTAATCAAAACCAATGAGAGGATCAGATTTGTCTTCTGTGTCCTACTTTCATCCCTTAAAGTATTCATAACTGCCCAAAGAAATGTGTCAGATTTCTCTTTGCCTTTAAACAGATTCTCAAGCACATTGTGATTCTGCTTTGCCTCTGGGGGAGAAATGTTATTTTTTTATGGCTCAGCATTTTTTACATTTTTAATATAAGAAAGGAAAGAATTTGTGAAAGATAAGAAAACTATTTAGGAATGGAGCAAGAAATCTCTCGGAGGAGGGGAGTTCAGAATGCAAATATAAGTGAATCTCTGTCCCACCGTGTTATATCCAGGTTTGTAGCAGACTGTGAAGAAAGCCTGTGTGGAAAGTTGATCAAGGGGCTGTAGGTCTCTGACGACAATGAACCCGTCCTCTGGTACAGACTTCGGGCCATAGAATATACTGAAAACTTCTGCATTAGTATAATTATGCTTTTCCAGCTAAACTTACTGGCAAAATTATGCAAGTGTTAGCTATCTATATAGGTGTAACTCGGTATTAACTCAGACTTGTGAGAGATTGGGTCTAGATAAAAGTCATTAACTCGGAATCAAGGAGAAAAGCTTTCTGTGCTAAAATGCAATTAACATTAATTATTTCTGTGTTTTTTGGGGGATCTCCCTTTTCAAGGGAAATGAAAATACTGCTTAATAAATCAGAGTAAAAATTTTCCCACACTTTTGCTGTATATACCCTACAGCCACCACCTCCAAATCTATGGTAAAACATTGCACATAGAGAAAAAAGGGGTTCCAAGTTGTTCTTGGGAATTAGTTTTTTAATGTTTTTCTCCTTCCTTCAAGAGCTCCACTTGTAATCTCAACCACGTTCTCTCCATCTCAGTCTTTGCTCATCCCATTTGAGCTGCCAGAACTTCAGTTTCACTCTTTATCTCGTTGGCACACACTGACATTCCAGGTTGCCACGAGGTTATTTTGGTATGGCTCAGAACAGTGTTTTTCAAATTTTAAGAAATGCACATTTCAACTCCCAGAATTGCTGGTTGACAAATTCAGGAGTTGAAGGCCACACATCTTAAAATTGGCAAATTTGAAAAACATTGGTTTAGATTAATAATGGGGAGCCCCAACCTTTCTAAAACGTTTTCTTACACCTGTCATAGAACCAATGGTTCCCTGAAAAAATCTGTGCAAGAGGAAAAAAAAGGAGAGCCAACAAACATAGCAAGCACAGATTTGAATGGAAGATGCCTCTAACAAGTACGCCATCTCCGCTCATCACTCTCCCTCCTCCCCAAAATCTTCATCATGCAAAGTTGAACTGGGCAACAACTTCCTTAAGAAAATGTGCATCCATCTGCTTTTTTAAATTGTTTTTGCATCTCAGGGTTAATTTCAGGAAGAGCTGGATGTAACATGTTCCTTCTAATCAAAGAATGGGAAAGAAGCTAAGCTGTGATATTTAAATTCAGTTGACATTCTATGTTTTATGACTAGAAAGCAAATTTCAGCTCAGCTGCTCAATTGTACATGTAACCATAGACCTTAAAACAAAACAAGGACGATCAGCTTTTTAAAAATCCATACTTGTGCACAACTGCAAAGGAGTTTTGCCTTTTCTTTTTTAGAAAATCAAGCTGAAACAACTTCCATTCTCTGGCGCAATTGCAGCACAACAGGAAATGTGTAACACAAGTATGCTGATTAGCATAAATATTACATCATCTGATCTTTCAGTTGTAGCACTTTTCCTCATTTGCCTGTAACTATGGTACAAACATACCCGAAACACCATTTTTTTCCTGACATGTACCAGTTTTAAAGTAATGTTTTCTATCTTCTCCTCACATAGTCTTTACTGTTGAAATGATCAGCACACTTCTTTGGCCATTTGATTGATGACACAACCAGGGATTGGGATCTAGCCAGCTCATGTTGGCCATTTTAGGCTGCTACAAGCATGACCCTCCCATCAGATGCTGTGCACTATTCTTCATGGCTTTTTGGCATCTGTTTTGTAGGTTAGAACAGATACTTCTGGAGACTTGCACCTTTATGCCTAACCAGCACTTTACAAAGCATTTGTCAGATCTTATGTCGGCTCTTTCTATAAACAAATTTAATATTTTTTTAAAAGCAGCCACATGCATTACAGAGTTTCCCGTGTTTCTGCCAACAAAAAGTTCACATGGCTCCATTTGTTACTGGTTTTACTATTTTTATCTATGTTGTTTTTTACATTTATACCCTGCTTTTCATTCAGAAGTTTCAGATACTTTATTGGCCAAGCGTGATAAGACACATGAGGATTCTGTCTCCGGTATGGCAGCTCTCAGTATACTTGCAAGACAACAGTAAATAAAATAACATAAACAAACAAAATTATGTATTCAGCAGTGAAGTGTGCATCCAAAGTATGCAGCCAGTAGAAAAGGAATATAGTAAAGTGTAGAATTCGAACCACTATCTGTTGATAAATATGTATGCATCTTAGACAGTACTTCTGGGTTAATTTAGAATTCTTTGCACTTTGTATCCTGTCATATAACATGAGTCAGGTATTCAGCTGAATGATAGCATGGGGGGGGAAACTGTGTCTGGTTATTTTGGTATGCAATA
>JANHZU010006015.1:988020-1000234 GCA_032468055.1 Acrochordus granulatus | reverse complement strand
GCCATAGCTTTCCTCCCAAGGAGCAAACGTCTTTTGATTTCATGGCTGCAGTCACCATCTGCAGTGATCTTGGAGCCAAGAAAAAGCACACACTGTATTTTTAAATATTTTCCACAGTTTATAGTGATAGATTCCTTTAAAAATGATTAAGATGGTGATTTGTTATGACCGCCCATCCACTAGATTTGGGTCACTTGTAAATTCCAAATACATAGTGAAAACCATTAAAAACATAAAACAAACCAGGCAGCCCAGACTAAAAACAGCCATAATAATAAAAATACAATATGAGCCCCAACAAACACATTAACCCCAGGCTTGGGAAAAGAGGAAAGTCTTAAAGATTTTCTGGAACCCCAGGAGAGTGGTGTTGACACTGTTTAATTGAGGAGACCTGGAGCACACCAACTGGGCCTGAAAGTATCAGATAGCAGAAACAATTGGAGGTAGGCAGTTCTTCAGAGAATCAGGTCTCATACCATGAAGGGCTTTATAAATAATAGTTATCACCTTCAATTGTACCCAGAAGCACACTGGCAAATCATTGCATCTTGCATAGCAGCTGTGACACATGGGCATAATGAGAAGGGCCTGTTACTACTCACACTGCTGCGTTTTGAGCCAGCTGTAACTTCCAGATGATCTTCAAAGACAATTCATTGTACAGGTCATTGCAATCATGGGGATATCACCAAGCCATGAGTGACCATCTGAGGAGCTTCCTGATTGAGGAAGGGGTGCATTTGTTATCAATATGAACCTGTGCAAAAGGCCTAATGGTCACAATTGCCATCCACTCTTTGGGCAATAGCTGGGAATCCAGGAGGCCCCCTAAATTGTGCAGCAGTCTTAAACAGGGAAGTGGAATGCCACCCAAGATAAACTTAAAAACATCCCAGATCCAGGAGGGCAAAGCAGCCACAGATATTTGGTTTTGTGAGGAATCTTCCGAAGTCTATTCCTCCCCATCCAGCCTCCAGATATTGGGTCAGTACATCAACAGCTTTACCTGCACAGGCTGAATGTTAAGCTGAGTATCATCAGCATACTGATGATTCAAACCCAATTGATGGATGATCTCGCTAATTGACAAGAGTGTCTGTCTCCATATTATACCCATACTATATCCACGTAATGCTGTAACTGCCATCCAACCATCCTTTCTACAATCTTACTCAAAAAGGGAAGATTGGAAAATCGCCAATAATTGTCCAGAATGGAAGGCTCCAGGAATTATCTTTGGAAGAAGAGAAAACCACCATCTCCTTCAAGATCTGAGGGACTACCCCCTTCCTCAAAAAGGGTGATAGCATTGCTTGGATCCATCCCTTGATCATCTCCTGAACTGCCTTAATAACCTGGGAAGGGCCAGGATTTTACAGATAGTTCACTGAATTGATGGATTGAAGAACTTTGTTCATTTTTTTGGAGTCACAGATTCAAATTTTGTCTAAATAACCTCACAAAATTGCAATTGCTCCAGGAAGCTTGTGTGGAGCTTCCCAGTTAGAGAAAGTCCTAGTGAATCTGATGACTTCATCCACAGATAACATGACTACTACTGCTGGTGGCCCTGCAGGTGATCCTCTGGCCCAGGCTTCACTAACAGGGAGTAGATCACTCTGAACAGGACTGCTGGGCAGCTACTGGCAGATGCAATAAGGATGGAGAAAGAACAATGTTTTGCCACCCTGATTGTGACAATGTAGGCCCAAATATGGGCTCTCACTCATTTGGTCATATTTATTCTTTGTCTTTCTCCAACAAATCTCCAAGCATTGCTCCAGAAGTTCCTTGGAAAATCTCAGGATTGGCACACACAGAGAGGTCCATGGTTGCTGTGGAGGCCATGAATCTGGGCTAGGCCTTCAGTCAGTTGCTTATTCCAGGCCGCAACTGAGGCTTCAGACAAACTGTTTACTGCAAATTCCCTCTGGAACCCACCAAGGTCCTTCAGTTGCCTAGGGTGGGCTAAGCCATCATCCTGTCAGGGCAGGTACCACAAGTGAGCTGGAGGACAAAGAGTAATTTATCCATGGAAATGGACTGATGGTCAGGGTTAGGGTCTCCAGTGCCAGATCATATTGCAACTGCCCCAAGACAAAAACCAGAACTAATGTGCAACTCTCAGTATTTCTTGAGCCCTCAATTATTTGGGACAAGTCCTTGGTTGCTATGGAGGCTATGAATCTTTGAGCCATCTCAGACTCTGTCATGAGGGGGCAGGTTAAAATCCCTGTGAACCATCAACCTCGGGGACTCCACTATCAACCCAGGAATACAATCCAGCAGTTCAAGTAGGGATGACACTGTGCAGTAGGGAGGGCAATACAACAGCATCAATCCCTATTATTCTTAGAGTCCCAACTTTAGCTAGAGGTCTCATATCTGATTATCTCTGCTTGAGTTGCTAAGAGCCATCAACAACTCACAGATGAGAAAAGCCATTTCTCCCCCAAGATCTCAGATTATATAAAACCTGAAACCCAGGTGGGCATATTTCTGAGAGGAGAAATCTCTTTTATCTTGGAGACTAAAGCCATCAGTGATTAACAATTGTTATGAATATTGGCACCAGTATCGGAGGTGATAGGATTTTTGGTGCTAGTTGTAATGTAGCATATCTTATTAGTAGTATCATTGTAAATATCACAATGAGCCATTGTGGTGGGTTCAGAATGCTGGATGGCATAGACATTTTGGTATGATACAGTGCAGCTATTTTTACATCTTTACAAACAAAGTAGCAAAATAAATCATTAAATGAGAAAAAAGTATGAACATAAACCATTATGGTTCCTCAGTGTAAAAAAAGATATATGAAACTTGAGTATGTCAAAATATGCAGGAAGAATCAGAAGAACCATGCAATTAATTCCATTCACTAAAAGGTACTTGGGGCTTGTAGTTTATCCACTGAAACTCTCAGGTGGCAAGATACTTTTGAAACTGAGATGACTTTCAAGAATAATTTGTGATATGAAACAGTCTTCTGAAAAAAAATCTCACCAAGCATGTTCAAATGATGTTTCAGATCCAAGCTGTAGCAAAAGGTTATGGATAAAGTTCATACTATATTTAGAAATATTTATTAGATTCTAGTGCTTTCTAAAACTCCCAGTTAAAAGACAAAACATTTTATGGAAGAATTCTGTCAAGTTGTGTCTAGATGCTTATGGTTTTTAAAGTAAATGTATTTCTTTCTTTCTCCCAGCAGTAGTTGCTGACAGTTCGCTCAGGTTATTATCTGATGTAGCCCAAGCTGTGAAAGGTCGTGGTACTATAATATGGATAGATTGCAGGTACGTAATAGAATACCTTTCATTTTCCTACTTACTGAAAACAGTTACGTTTAAACTAAAGTTTTGATATTGTTATGTGAATTCCCCAGACTTACATGCTAGTTTTTGACAATTATATTCAGCATCATCTGCTGGGATGTCAAAAAATCTATATTGTGGATATAAAAAAAGTCAGTGACATCATGGTACAAATGGGGCTTGTATCAGAATGTCATATCTACCATCTTTTTAACCTCTCATTCCCCACCATGACACTTGTTGTATTTACATGTGGATTGTTAACATGGAAAATTTTAAGAGCCATTCTGGATCAGATCAAGTGCCAATCAGATAATTATGAGAAAAAATTCAGTGTAGCTTCAACTTATAATAAAGATTATCATCCATCTTCTATGCCTGAGACACTTTACTAGTCTTGAACCTAGCAATCTAATTAGCCATGTGAAGTTGTGGGATTGGGATTTACCACTAAAGGCTTGTCTGGGGAGCATGACTACCTTTTGCTAATAAATATCTGCAACTGCTATTAAATACCTGCAATTACTGACTAAAGAGTTTTGAAAATTGGGAGTACGCCATCATCAATAGATGGAAATGTATTTCTATTTCCTCCACTTAAAATCCTTCAGGACTATGGTGATGGAAGACCAGAGTTTGGCCACTAGCCAAAGTGCTCCACTCTAATAGAGTCCTTAGATGAACAAAGTTAAGGCTCAATCCAGTTAAAAGAGAGGATAGTTCTTTATATCACATGAACAGATTGAATCTGTTCAGAGAGAGTTGGATTTTCTTTGAAGGATCAGGTATATAGCTTGGATGTTCTTAAAGTGGGGGTGTAATTTTGGGAGGCCAAGGGCCAGATTTAGCCTTGAATGGTGTGCTGGGAACTACAGTGAAAATAATGACAGACAACGCTCAAAATCAGTTTTATTTAAAATTTAAGTTCTTTGTTGCTGTTTATAATTTGACAGCAACTTTTGATTGCATGAAAATCTTACGAGGTTTTGGGAATTGAGATTATGTCTGCTTGTGTGTCTTTCAGTCTCTTACATTCATCCATGGAAACTCTTCATGAATCAATTCCTAGTTCCCTAGTTTCTGAATCTAGTAGTGTAGCAACCATAAGATTTTTTGGGGAGGGAGTGAGTTTCCAATCTTTGAAAATCTCTCTGTCCCTGGAATGTTTTCTCATGTTCCTAAGTTTTCATTGCCAGCTGAAAACTTCTGGTCTCCTAGATAATGCTGTGCATTTTAACAATTTAAGCATTATTTCAGTTCTGCTAAAGCCTATCTTATTCCTGATGGTATTTTTGACCTTGATATTTGTATTCTTTTGAGTTGATATGTTGGTCTTCTTATATTTTATTACTCCTTGTATTAAATTTGTGCTGTGTACTATAGAAAATCATTTATTTTAGGAAACATTAAATAAATAAAAATTAACCTTTATCCAAATGACATTAAATGAGAAGCATTTGGCAGGTTTTATGTGATCCCTACTTGTTGCAGCATTTGATGGTTAGTACTGTTAGTCAAATGTCATTACATGTCCTTGAGCAAAATCACTGTCTTATATTTGTACTTGTAACTTAAGAATAAAACTTTCAGAAGAGATGTAGATTGTTCTCAGAAACTACTGATATTCTCCCAAGTAAAATAAGTGGATTGTGTTTGTTTCTGCTATTGCTGTTTTGCAGGACATCTCCTAGTAAATAAAAACATTCAAATTAAATGGGGAGAACCTTCTCTTTCTCTCTGTATGTGTGTATAATATAAAAACATTTGGGCTAGCACTGGATTTTATAATTACCTATTTAAAGCTATTTCCCAAAAAGCTGTTGGATAGAAAGCCCTTTTTCTCAAATTTATTCATTTATTTTTTGTGTGCGTAATTTTCCACAAAATGCCCCTGTTCATTTTGTCCAGGTTTATCAAGCCTGTTGCAGACTATAGAAAGTTGTGGAATGGCTTTTCACCTCTCTCTTTCTTTTTTAAAAATTGCTTCAGAGAGATTTCTTCCATTGCAAGCTTGTCTTGTGACTCTACAGTACTGTAGATTACACAGAAGTTTGGGGAAGGGTATTTTTGTGCAAGCCTCACTTGTTTGACAAATATTGACAAGAAACAGTTTGTCTGGCAGCTGCGTTCTCTGTAGCTCATAATTTTTGGGGGTCTTCTCATAGTATGGCATTGAAAGAGTTTTCTGAAAGGGAGAAAAGCCCCTTTGGAATGTGGGTGTTGGCAAGGCTGTCAGGCATGCTGTGTGGTGGCTTCTGTTTTCTGCTCTTCCTGCAGTGATAACAGCTTTGCCTTTTATGAAATTCGCCATATTTTGTTTCTTACAGTTAATATTCTGCTTTTGTCGTGAGAGGGAAACCAATATTATACCTGCTATAATCAGATTTCATTATTCCATTCCCTCACTGTTGATCCTAGCATTCTTCAATGATTGTTGTTGTATGCCTCCCCTTTTTTCATTGTTCATAAATAACAGTAAGCAAGAATTAATTTTGCTTCTACTTTTACATTGTGTGTTTTTGTAAATTTCTCATTCTGCATTTCCTAAAGTAACATAAGTATGTAACAATCATAAGTATGTGGACAATTCCTTTACTGGTCCTTTCTTAAATTATTTAAAGGTAGTCAGCGTAGGGTTGCTCAGCTAGGTGGCAACACTTAACTGACTTTGACTAATCTCAAAAAGTGAATGGAGTTAGAGCTGAATAGAAGAAAACCAGGAAACCAGGCTATAAGCTACATTGGGAAGTTTAAATGAAAACCTTGGAAGATGGCAATGGTGAACCTTCTCCATGCCAGAAACCTACAGCTGGGTGGCCCTGGAGTCACTGGAAGTCTTTTTCAGTTCAGTTCTGCCTTTAATGCATGACCTGAATTTTATCCACACTGGCCATTTTTCCTTCATTGTTTTCTTCAGAATCTTTTTAGTTGTGGCAACAAAAGAACTGGGACAAAAACTTTTGGCAAACTATAGTCCAGTTGTACATTTGCTGCAACACACACATGTTCAAGAAGTACAGGTAGTCCTCAATTGAGACCAGAATATCCATTGCTAAAGAAGATGGTTGTGAAGTGAGTTGCACCCAGTTTTACAACCTTTCTTGCCATGGTTGTTCAGTGAGTCACTGCAGCTGTTAAGTGAATCACACAGTCATTAAACAAATCCAACTTCCTCCATTGATTTTGCTTGTTGGAAGCCAGCTGGGAAGATTGCAAATGATGATCACATGTCTCTGGGATGCTGCAACCATTGTAAAAACAAAGTGCCCAAATTTTGAACATGTGACTGTAGGGATGCTGTAACAATCATAAGTATGTGGACTGGTTATATGTCACTCTTTTCACTACTGTTGTAACTTTGAACGGTCACTAAATGACTGGTTGTTCAGTCAAAAAGTACCTGTAATAGAAACAATAGCTATAAACAGATTTTTGTTATTCTTTCTATTTTTAACAAAAATATTTTATAGAAAATGGTATGTTATTTCTCTTAAAGCCTTTTTCCTGAAGAATCACCTGGAAAGGCTTGCCATAATATATTTGACCTGGAGAAAAAGCAAAGACAAACAGAAAAGCACTGTAAACTTGACTGCTGAACCAATAATCAATTTCTTCCATCACAAAGAGATGAGGTTATCTCCTCCTGGAAACTTTTTACATGATAAGCTTTTTCTGAAATGAAATCTTGGTGATTTTGAAGAGGTTTGTCCAGGTCGTATGAGATTTGAGAGGTAAAAAACTCAGATGTGGCTAATTTTATTTATTTAATTTTTTCCCCATGACATCACAGAATGGCACCTAAACCCTGAGAAAGATATCAATTTTTCTTCAGTGGGGAGTAGCTCTACTTATAAAACAATATAGGTGTTCCTCAACCTGTACTTAAAAATCATTCTTTGAACTTACAATGACATTTGAGTGGTATTTATGACTAGGCCTATGGGTTTCAGCATCCCCATAGTCACATGATTACAACCCAGGCAACTAACCTGTAGTTAAGATGTTGTGGCATCCTGCGGTCATGTGACTGCCATTTGAGACCTTCACATTTGTGACTCCAATAAGCAAAGTCAGTGGAGAAGCCAGCAGGAGGTCGCAAATGACAACTATGTTATATTGCATTTAACAACACAACATTCATGTAATGGAAAGTATTGGAACTGCACATCACAGTTTATGCCACATCACTTAGAGATGAAAATTCCTGTTTAAATGACTATTGTTAAATGAAGACTGCCTTATCAAAATTTCACTTTGAAAGCCATCCATATTTCTTGAGAACCTGTTTTTTCTCCCAGACACTGGAATAGGGTGAGATGGGAATATGTAGCAGGGACATATAGTTGGGGCCTCAGTTTTTTCTGTTTTTAATTTATTGTTGCTGGTTTTATACTGTGTTATTGGTTGTAAGCCACCCAGAATTGGTGTTGAGATGGGCAGCTATACAAATATTTTAGATAAATAATGCCGCAGTCAACCATATAAAACTGTGTAACAGACAAAATGAACTATTCTGCAAACTGTAGTCGCGCTGAGCAGTTTACAAATTGTAAATTCAAATAATAACAATAACATCAAGAGTCTGGAGGAAGACTATCACTATAAATATCTGGGCCTCTTTCAGACTAAGAATATCAAACACATTGAAATCAAGGAGGAGGTCAGAGTTGAATATATGATGAGAGTAAAGAAGATCTGAAAGTCCAAACTCAGTGGTGGAAATGCCATCAAGGCAATTAATTCTTGGACAATTCCAGCCATTAGATACACAGCTGGCATAGTGGACTGGACTCAAGCAGAATTAAAGACCATGGATATGAAGACCAGAAAAATAATGACTGCCAAATCCAGTCTAAACATCTGACTGACTGTGAGATGAACCATAATAATAAATATGGGATCTCTTATGAATCAATGACATATACTGCCCAAAATGTAGTTGTAGTCAAATTAAAAGAGGCATAAACCACTTCATAGAAAATAAACTTATCAGTCGTGTTAATTGCTAACCCTGGTCTATACCCATGGACATCTTTTCTGACTCATCAACATGGCATATGCCCTGAATGAATGCCAAAGGAAAAAAATGCTGAAAACTCTGAGTAAAATTGTATGTATGTATCAGATTTAAATATTGCTCATCTCATAGAGCAATTAAATGGAGTTTGCAGTAATTCATTTTACTTGTAGGGAGAAGGTGGAGGCATTTCTTTGGGGTGCAGTGACTGACCTAGTACTCAAGTAGTTGCAAACTACTCTCAGTAGCAAAATGCCTTTGATTGCCAGCTATCAAAAGAAAAGGCTTCTGGGCTTAAAAAATTACAATACGATAAAATTACAGTACTACTGTGTTATAAACTGAATATTGATTGGCAATTTTGAGAAATAGTAAGCTGGGCCAAGTGCATCATTAATTCTGTTACTGTGTTCATGTTTTTTTTGAAAGATGACCTATGGTGTCAATAGGCTTAGAGTTATGGCCTATTTGGGAAGCCACCTGTCTATCCCTAAGGAAAGAGAAGACATTTGCAAAAAAAAAATCCAAACTAACAATTTGTGAGCTTGTTTGGACTGTCTGGAGAAGTGTTTTGAATGTTATGGATGGCAGACTGTCCAAGTTACAAAATCCCATGTGTGCAAGACTTTTAATGTCAAGTGCCCAAGGGCACATAGTGTTGGCTGAGCAATGTGCTCTCACAGGTAAAAGAAAAATCAGTGACAGTGCAATGAATTGGGTTTTTGTTTTTCAACAATAGTACTCTTTCATTAGGAAGAGATCAGAAGGGCTGTTGCCATCTCTAGGTTTTGCCATATGCTTTTGATTTCAAGAAGGCTTTCATGCTTGATAATGAACTAGATCTCTCTTTTTTGGATATGTTTTGTTTCATACTAAATAGTTGCCAGCACTTGAACTGCAGCTAAGAAAAAGCAAAAAAAATATAAGCCTCATAAAGTGTGGCCAGGTTTACTGGATGGTGATCTGCTTTTCATCCTTTCCCATGCTGGAATATTGGGACTTTAGTTGGTAAAACTGAAGGAGCATGGCATTAAGTTTATTTGAGGTAAAAGTACTCTTTTTCTGAGAAATGTCAAAGTAATGCGTATATTAAAAGTGACCACTTTTCTCCTTTCCCTTCTCCACAGTGCTAGAGGAAGAATTTTGCATAATTAAGACAAAGTAGGTACCATTAAAGAAGAGCCCACAATTGATATGACAGATATACTTTCATTTTATTGCAGTTTCTTCATATTTTACTTAGATAATACTTGTCAAGGGATCTGATGTAGAATGATTAGCAGAACAGATGTTGGCATTTTAATAACTTTGGATGAAATTCAGGATTTCTACTGTTTGTATCTTGTCAGTTTTGAGAGAGATGGGTATATTTTGCTCAAAATTGACAATATCTAATGCATCAGATTAATATTATGAGCCAAAGGCTAAATATTAGGGAGGGCAATACAATTAGTGTAATCATTACAGTTCTATAAATTTTCATATACTTTCATGCACCAGGGTATGCCTGTGTATATGATAAAGGACAACCATGACCCAGATGTAGTGCTGTAATTATTCAAATTTTTTGTTGAATTTTACGTGTTGGAGAAACCCTTTATAAGCTTTTTACTGTTGAACAAAAAGTATTTAGCTCTTACTAAATTTGGAATAGATTATGCAATGGGTAGAAGAGGATTTTTTTACTCTGTTACCAAACATTTTGCTAATGGTTGGTTGTTAAAAAGACCTCTAGAGAAAGGAGAGGACAACCTTGATCCATTGGAAGGGTTTGTTAGAAGAATTCAGTATTTTCACTGGAAGTGAAGAAAATAAATGTAATGGCCAGAAGGAATAACCTTGATGATAAGAGGAAGAGCTGCAACCAAAATAATAGTCTAAAACTGTAACCTGATTAAATTTATCAGGTGAGACTTTCCTTAGTGCTCATTAATAAAAATGGAGATTGGGGGAGTCAACAGACTTGCAAGATCCTGTTTGTTTGTTTGTTTCCATTCAGTTGTGTCCAGTTCTGGAGAAGTCCCTGCATTTTTTTGGCAAGATTTTTCAGAAGTGATTTGCCATTGCCTCCTTCCCAGTCTAAGAGATAGTGAGTAGCCCAATGTCACCCAACTGACTTTGTGCCTAAGGCAGGACTAGCACTCACTGTCCCTCAATTTCTAGCCTCTTAAGAGAGCCACTATAACAAAGTAGCTCTCTTAAGATTCTTTTACGATATCCTTGTAATAAAGATGATATTAGAGTTCATGACTTTGGTTTCCTAGGCTAGTCTACCTTGAAGGGCTGACAATTAGAGCATAAAGACCCAAATAAAAGCAGAAATCTGAGTGCTAGAGAAGATTTACTTTAGGATTGAAATGGCATTTCTGATTTTGTGGCAAATGTTAATGCTAAGTATAGTTTATGAAAGGAAGCAATTCTCATAAACATTTCTATCTTAAATAATCAGACTCTGTAGAATGAAAAATTAAAATAATCTGGTGAATAGAATTATCATTTTAATACTCTTAAATAATTCTATATTTCTGTTTTCTGTCTATGGCAGACAAATTGCCCTATCTTCTATTGTGCATATTTCTAACTAATATATCATTATTTTTATTATATGTGCTATGCTTATTCCTAAGCAATTTGTCATTAATATTTTTTCATGGATGTAATAATTTGCATTATTTTAGATAATAAAATCTGCATTTTATCTTAGACTTTACCTATACTCATGCAGAATTTTACTATTGATTTGTAATGACAGATATAATCTATCTTGCAATTTATTATATAGGTTTGCTAAATTAATCACAGAGGTCTTTATTTTGAGGGGACCGTCTTCAACCTTAGATCATCTGTACAAATCCATAAAATCAAGCAAGGGTAGTTGTTAAACCCATTCAAATCAATCTGTTTCTATCTTCAGTTTATTAATATAAAATGGCTGCCTTTTCTATTTATGGATTTTTTTTATTCCTTATGTTTTGGTATTGTAATGCTGGGGAACTTGTTTTAGTGAGACTTCCACTAAAATGGAGGTTGTATATAAAATATATTTTCCAAACCAAATGAAAAGTTTTTAAACCATCTGCTGTTATAATGCATGTTTTGCTTTCCAGCCACTGAAGATGTTAAAGGCCATTTTATCTCTATGAATTATTTCTTTTTGATTAATCTGAAATTTGACTTGTGTGCTGATTATGTAGCAAGATTATGTAAAAGGGGCCCCCCTCTAAATCTCTGGGGGTAATTGGTTTCAGGTTCATGCAGGTGGACCTTGCTTTGCGACTGGTTCTTCTGTTTAGAAATGCTGTAGCATCTCTCTGTCATGTAATTGCCATTTGGGACTTTCACAGCCAGCTTTCAACAAACAGAGTTAATGGAGAATATGGAAGTAAAGTCGCAAAGTGTAGTCACATGCTGTCTCACTTAATGAACCTGGTATTCACTTAATGATCAAATGGGAAGTGATGTTGTAAACCCATTGTGGTCATGTGGTTTTCTGTTTCATGATCATAGCACTCAGCAATAGAGTTGCTAGTCTCTATTGTGATCACTAAGCAAGGACTGCTTGTTTTGCTCTTAACTATTAGGCCATTTTTTGTAACTTTCCATAATTGGCCTTCCTCTGTTTTAAATCCATTGTTCCATGTCCTGTGCCCTGGATTAGAGCAAGAATGAGAAGGGGCAGGTCTTTTAGGAGTTTGAAGGGTGTTACAATATCTCTGACTCTGCTAGGATTTTTTCAAAGTTAAATACAGTGGGGCAAAAAAGTATTCAGTCAGCCACCAATTGTGCAAGTTCTCCCACTTAAAAGATGAGAAAGGCCTGTAATTGTCATCACAGGTATACCTCAACTATGAGAGACAAAATGTGAAAACAAATCCAG
>JANHZU010006015.1:930592-942033 GCA_032468055.1 Acrochordus granulatus | reverse complement strand
ATGGATAGATAGCATAGTCAGTGTGATGGGTGTGAGCTTGGGAAGACTCCGGGAGGCAGTGCAAGACAGGGGGGTCTAGCGTAATGCAGTCTATGGGGTCGCGAAGAGTCGGACACGACTGCACGACTGAACAACAAAAACAACAATCTATATGACACCAAGTCATACTTTCTGAATTCCTTTTTAATCTTTCCATTTCTAAATAATTCTATAGGTGGTCCTCAACTTACAGCTACAATTGGGAGAGAATATTCATTGTTAAGTGGTGCAATTGTTAACTGAGGTATCACATGACTTTGCCCAATTTAACAAACTTTTTTTGCCCAGGTCCTTAAGCAAGATATCACATGGCTATGACTTGCAACCTTTGCTGCCAACTACCCCATTTGCTTGACTTGTTGGAAGCTGTCTGGGAAGGTCACAAATGATAAACGTGTCTCCTAGGCACTATAACTGTTGTAAATGCAAACCAGTTGCTAAGTACCTGAACTGCAATCACATGACCATGCAATCACTGTGACGGTCTTAAGTGTGAAGACTGGTTGTACCTCACTTTTTTCAGCACCATTGTAACTTTGAATAGTCAGTAAATGAATAGTTGTAAATCAGATACGAAAGGTACACCTGCATTTGTCGGGTACTACCAACATACCTTCATTTTTATGCAGATTTCCATTAACCTAACACCATTCTAATAGACATACGGTGGCGCAAGTGGTTAAGACTCTTGGCTTGCTGGCTGGAAGGTCGGTGGCTGAATTCAAGTCCTAGTGTTGCCATGCAACAGGGTGAGCTCCTGTCACCCGCCTCAGCTCCTGCCAACCTAGCAGTTCAAAAGTATGCAAGTAGATAAATAGGTATCACCTACTTCGGTGGGAAAGGTAACAGTGTCCATCTGCTTTTGGAGTCTAATCATGCTGGCCACATGACCACAGAAGCATCCTTGGATGAACGCTGGCTCTTCAGTTTGGAAACGGAGATAAGCACTGCACCCTAGAGTAGATCACGACTGGCAGGGAAACCTTTACTTTTAACTCCATTCTACAAGATATGATGACTTTGGTTCAGATTTATTACACTGTTCCCTTTTTCTTAGTGTCACAGGACGTGTATATTTTTTTCATTTCACCTGTTAATTCATGCTCTTTGTTCTTTTTCTTGTCTTGAAATGTATGCCTTGGTTGGGATCAGATAGGCTCATATTCAGCAACATGTCCACAATGCCTGAAGGGGGTAAAAAAATCGACCACACTTCTGAAGCTTTGCTCCTTTATATAGAAGATGGGACTTGATCACATGATCATGGCTGACATATTGACTTTTTTGATCCCCTTTCCCATATATACACCCTTGACAGCCCATTATGGCTATCATGAGTCCAGGCTTTCACTTTTTTTTTTTTAGTAAAGTAGAAATGTGTATGCTAAAGTTACCAATCTTAGTTGTACTTTTGTCACATGCAACTCATATTAAGGACAGCTTTAGTCAGTTTTACCTCATTTTGGATGGTATGTTTCAAGGACAACCAATATGTAGTTTTACAACAAGCATGTTCATGTTATTCTGTCCAAGGTAAATCAGATAGTCCTCGTTTAGTGACTATTCACAGTTACAACACTGATGAAAAAGTAGTTTTGCAACCACTCCTTACATTTACAACCTTTGCAGTCTTGCAAAGGAAAGTGAAATAAGATCATAAGCACAGATGCAGTTTCACTTAGTGATCACTCTGCTTAACAACCAAGTTGCTGGTCCCAATTTGTTCACTAAATGAGGACTACCTATATCTTGAGTCTAGAGATACTTTGGTAGCTATGAAACTTTTGCCTTTGCGTCTGTAGTTTTATAAATACCTTTTTTAGTCATAACCAGTAAAGAACACAGCTGTGTTTCTCTTAATTCCATGTAATACAATTAAAAAGGAAATCTAATAAATGTAGATCTGGAAGCTATTTAAAATATGCTGTGCTTCTTTGGGAACTGAGTGTTCCAAGGTCCCTGGTTTGCTCCCAATTCTTTGTGATTACATGTTGGAGAGTGGGGTGTTTGTGTCAGAGGAGACATCACAGAAATTAAGGCTGCTTCTTGCAGTGTTGAACATTAAGTATATTCATCACCTGCTGTGCAGATCAAAGAGGGGAAAATGTCCTTAGTGTTAAAGCATCTTTGGACTTTAAGCAAGTATGACCAATGAATGCAGAGAAATTTTCTTTCCCTATCCTGAATAATGATGCTGCCTTCATCACCTTTATAACACCGCCTTTTGGCTTAGCAAAGAGGTCCTTATCTCTTGGTGACCACATGTGAACCATTTGAAGAAACATCTAGAGTTATTTTTCCCCTCATTTCAGTTTGCCCAGGTTATAGTTTGCTAATCCCAGTAATATTCAGTGCTTTCAAATCAATGCTGTGACAGCAACTGAAAGCAAAGCAGAGCAGCTGCAGACTATTTCCAATGATAATGTCTGCTAACAAGCCACTCTGGGCTTTGGCTGACACTTCAACCATCTAGGGTTAAAGACAGCTGTTTGTTCTCAATTCATTTTCAATGCATGTTTAATAGTTTCCCACAAGGAAAAATGATGCTGCAACTTTTTTCCTCTCTCTGAAACCAATATTGAAAAAAGTCATATTGAGAAACCATGCTTTATTTGAGAACTAACAATAATTACAATTGCTGTTATAAATTGTTTACAGTGTGAGCCTAGTCCATATGTGCAGTAATAATAAGTAATAACTCAAAGATGTTCTAGTATGAATGGTCCAACATTCTACAATAGTCATTCAAAAATGCTGGAAATGTATAATTGAACATTTTGATTTATGTTTGCCTTATGTGGGAAATAATAAACCACATTAAATAGAGTAAGAAGAATAAATAACTCCTGTTATTTGGTGTCCTGTTTCCAACTGAGCACACATGTGCTTGCAAGGGGCATTCTGGCTAGTAATAAGGAGTCGAATAGAAAGACAGCAGAAAGTTCTCACCGCCACCCCCCTTTTTTCCTCTTATTACTAATGATAGAAATCAAGAAACAGCATTTTGGAGGGTGTATATTCAGTATCCCTCACCTAACCTGTATGCAGGAAAGACAAAGGAATGTGGAGTCCTTGCTGCTCTCTGAGCTTGATTGTTTTCTGCAGATGTTTCACTACCAAAACTAGATAACATCATCAGCACCTAGTTTTGGTAATGAAATGTCTGCAGGAAAACAACCAAGCTCAGAGAGCACCAGGGACTCCACAGTAGAGTCCTGAGCTACCATTGGTGGTCTTCTATCAGCAAGACAAAGGAATGAAAGACAAAGAATCACAGAAATAACAGAAACCTAGATGGTGCTGCCTTTCAATTCCAGATGAAGTTTTAAATATTTTAAATGAAAAATGTGTAAAGAAGGAGATGGAAAAACAGTTTTAATGCTGACGCCAAAGAGTCAAGCATAGGAATATAAGTTTGTTTTCCTGAGCTTTCGGTTCTGTGCTTGGATCCATCATCACCAAGCACAGATCCAAAAGCTCAGGAGAAAAAACTTACATTCCCAGTGCTCGATTCTTTTGCATCTACGTGTGTTCCTGGGATATGAATTTTTGCATTCATTCATTCATGAGTTTTAATGCTGTTACTTCATAGAAACCCAGAAAGGGTAGCACTTGAAAACTGGCTGCTTCCCAACTTCTTCCATCATGGTTTGCATCCAAGCCCCTTAAATGGCACCTTTATTGGGTCTAGTAGCTCCTATTTTTTACATGGAAAAAACTTCTTGGTTAGTTCTGCTATTGAGACAGAATTACACGGTCCTTTTAAGAAAGGACTAAGAAACCTTGGATTCAGTGCATAGTGTGTTGAAGTACAAGTTTTGAGCGAGAAATCTGTTTCAGATTTTAGCCTGGTTGTGCAGTTACTGACTGTCAGGCACAAGGACCAAAATGACACCGTGAACTGATCAGAGTTGCTTCTTTATTGCTGCTCACCGATTTATAAGAATTTCATCAGACTTGTATTCTCTTGGGAACAGGCAGATAAAGGCTTCAGGAATTTGGGGGACGGAGGCGTCGGGTCTCTGCCACTTCCTCCCCTGCAAGAATTCCAAACTTGCCAGTCTCTTCACTTCAACACCCCCCCCACCATTCTACCTGGAGATTCCACCACTCTGATTCACTCAAGGTCCCTATTTGTAATTATATGATAACATTGTTAGGGGTTACGGCTGTTGCCAAGATAATTAAGATAATGCACATGAAATGCTTCGAGCACCTGGCAGTGAGAAAGGGATGTATGAACCATTCTGTGTACAGAAACCCTGGTTATAGGGGATTCCACCCCCAAACTAAAACATGCATGTTTCAGTATGTCAGTGAAGATTCTCAGTCATCCATGTAGAATTATCTAGAAGTTGAGTCATGGCAACTGGACTTTTCTTTTTGGTTCATGACATTTCACTGTTAGTTTAGTGACAAGCAGCTTCTTCAGTTTGAGAAAAAAAAAGTTGGTTAGGGGACCCCATATATGTCTTCCAGGGTAGCTGCATTTCTCACTTAACCTGATTAAGCTCGTTAGATGGACAATAGGAGACTGCAGCAGCAGAGAAAGCTGAGGAAAAGTACTGGAAAGAGGGCCAAAAAAGCAGATGAGATATCCCATAGTGGAATATTGGCAGCAAGAGCTAGGGGAGGAATGGAAGGTCCTGGGAAGATGGGCAGATGGGTGAGCTATGCTTCACTAGAAGCTGCAGAGGTAGAGAGTGGTTGGTGTGGACCAGTCTTCCTCATTGCTTCTTATTGTCCTAATTTCTCTCTTATCTAGAAAAGTAACTGGATATTTGGCATATGAACAGATAGTCTTCAAAGTAATTGGTGGAAAATGACAGACTCTTGTCTTAATTAATTTCCCCAAATATAAATAACCACTCAAAGAATGGGGTAGAAAGAGTTACAATATGTTTTAAGTCACTTTGTTTTATATTTGAAAACTCTGATAAACCATTTGACCTAGTTTTAAAAGACAATTTTGTGAACAGTTAACTTTAGTGACAAATGAAAAGCTGCTAATTAAAACAGAGTCATAAACGAGAAATGCTTCATTGCACTACAGGCAGCCAGTTTTTAATTGTGTTGCTGTTTAAACTGTATATAACAGGATAAACTGTTTCTGTAGGTTTGCCTGGCAGTGCTTACTCAATGATTTCTTTCTTTTGCTGCATTTCTGGATATATGCCTGCATACTTTTCCCACCTCCCACCTTAAGTGATTGTTGTTATTTTTCTTTTGTAAAAAATGACTATTTTCAGCAGTGTTAGGTATAAAAGAATGCTACAATTTATAGTGTTAACACACTTTATATTTTACATTCATTAGCAACTTTTTATCAGATGGTATTTTTGTATTATGCTTCATCGTCAGATCACAACAGATTATTTATAGAAGTCAAGGAGAAATTAATAAGACATGTCTCTTGTTCCATCTTAAAGCCTTTTGTATGTAGCCCATAATTATCCTTGTTATTCCTACAAAATTTCTGTGCCAGGTGCCTCTCTCATCCTTTATTTTGAAATACTTTATTTGTATTTCAGTGATTATCCTCCTTGAATAAAGATTTATTCTTGTTTGTATCAAGTTACTTCATTGTATCCTAGCATTTATATAATCAGGTGAATTATGGCCCAGGCAGCTGCTCTTTATCTTCTAATACCTTCTGAACATGGCTTACTGTTTTTGTTTTTCATAGTCCTCAGCCACCTAAGCCACAGACTCCTGAGACTCCTTGGTCAGAAGAGGAAAATTCTGTTTATCACCTAACAGACAATGATTTTGACAAGTTTATCAAGGAACATTCTTCTGTGTTAGTGATGTTCTACGCACCATGTGAGTATGTTTGAATTCATACCCAGATTCAAACCATCTGCAGAATGAAATAGGCGTGTTACACATAGCAGCTGGTATTTGTACAATACAACTTGTGTTTTGAAACTAGATAGACAGAACAAACAAATTGTCTAGAACGTCTTGGAAAGGTAATTAATTTGTGGTGATTCAGATATAGCAAACAGATTAAAAATTAAGGGGCCATAATTGCTCAGAAAGAGTTTTTAATTGGAATCACTTGTTTTGTCAAAATGGTTGAATCATCTAAGAAATTAATGCTGTCATCTAAGGGGGCAATTAATCCCTTCTGCTGGCATACTCAAAGTTTATCTAAAAGTTTGTCTGTTAATAATTCTGTGATGTTTATGAATCACTACAACTATCCTTCATCAACTGTAATGTAAATTCATGGAGCTTGCTGTTATATTAGTTGCTGATCTTAATTTTACTTTATATACTTTCATCTCTTATGACCATTGCTGGACATACATTCATGTGAATAAGAAAGTGCATCCTTTATCAGTTCTATGGTTTTATGTATCAAGTCATAATAAAAATCATCTGGTCCTTACAAGTTCTTAAAAGTAGGTAAATGCAAACTCTGATGACATATTATACCATGTCATCATTTATTTTACAAAAAGAAAGCTAAAATGGAGAAGCCATGTATGAAAAACTAAGTACGCCCTTACTGCTTCCATAGGTATGAAGAGGCTAAGTAGCAGCCAGGTGCTGCTAATCAAGTGCTCTTGATCAACTGATTATTAGCAAGTATGACTACCTCTATAAAAGCCAAAGTCTGAGGAGTTTGCTGGTCTCTAGCATTGAGGTATGTATTAACACAATGTCAAAGAGTAAAAATAACAGCAGTGATTTTAGAGAAGCAATTGTTGCAGCCCATCAATCTGAGAAGGGTTATAAGACCATTTCCAAATAATTTAAAATCTATCATTCTACAGTGATGAAGATTATTCACAAGTGGAAAGCATTCAAGGAAGTTGCCAAACTTCCCAGGAGTGGACGTCCCAGCAAATTCATCCAGGGTCAAATGGTGCAATGCTTAGAAAATTGCAAAAAATCCAAGAATTGCATCTCAGACTCTACAGGCCTCAGTTAGATGAGAATTGTTAAAGTTCATGACAGTACAATTAGGAAAAAGAGTGAACAAGTATGGTTTGTTTGGAAGGGCTGCCAGGAGAAAGCCTCTTCTCTCTAAGAACATGGCAGCACAGTTTAGGTTTGTAAAGTTGCATCTGAACAAATTACAAGACTTCTGGAACACTATCCTTTGGACAGACGAGACTGAAGTGGAGATGTTTGGCCATAATGCATAGTGCCATGTTTGCCAAAAACCAAACACAGCATATCCACACAAACCATCAAGCACGGTGGTGAGGGATGATGATTTGGTGAGTTTTGCAGCCACAGGACCTGGGCACCTGCAGTCATTGAGTCAACCATGAACTCCTCTGTATACCAACGTATTTTAGAGTCAAATGTGACACCATCTGTCTGACTGCTAAAGCTTGGCCAACATTGGATCATGCAATAGGACAAAGATCCCAAGCAGCAAATCTACAACAGAATAGCTGAAAATGAAAAGAATTAAGGTGTTGCAATGGCCCAGTCAAAGTCCAGACCTCAACCCGATTGAAATACTGTGGAGGGACTTCAAGAGAGCTCTGCATCAACAAATGCTCACAAACCTCAATGAACTGAAGCAATGTCATAAAGAAGAGTGGGCTAAAATTCCTCTACAACAATATGAGAGACTAAAAAACATACAGAAAACAATTACTTTAAGTTATTGCTGCTAAAGATGTCTCTACAAGCTACTGAATCATAAGGTGTACTTAGTTTTCACACATGGCTTCTCCATTTTGCATCCTTTTTGTAAAATAAATAATGATAAGGTATAATATGTCACGTGTTTTGTTCATCTGAGTTGTATTTACCTACTTGTAGGAACTGCTAAGGACCAGTTATTTTTTGTTATGTCCTGATACGTAAAGCCACAGAACTCAAAGAGGGTGTACTTTCTTTTTCACATGACTGTATTCTGCTGTACTCTTTCCGATGCCGATAGAAGAGAATATCAGTCAGGGTTGAACTGTGAGGTGCTTGGTGCTCTCTGATCTTGCACTGATGATGTTATCTAGTTTCTTAAGGAGTTCAAGGCGTATCCTACCCTCCTTCACACACACAAATGCACACAGTGAAGAATTACAGAGAAGAGAATCTCATCTGACCTGTACCATGGTTTCATTATATCTTATACAGTTCTTCAATTCATCTTCACCTTCTCCTGTAAAAGATATCTGAATGAAGAATGACTGCCAATATGAATATATTTGCTTCAAAGAAATCTAAACTCATTCCATCTTCTCTTCCTAAAATTTTTATCTTTCAGAGGATCTCTTTTGAAATAATAGAAGGGTCAGTTAATGTGTTAAACACTTCCTTTCACGTTAAAAATAGAAAAGTGGAGAATTGGTAGATTGAAAGCAAAAGGAGAAAGGGATGACAGGGAATGAGATGGTTAGATAGTATCTTCGACAAAGTGGGCATGAAGTTGAGTGAACTCTGGGAGGCAGTGCAGGACAGGGAGGCCTGGTGTGCTGCAATCCATGGGGTCACAGAGTCAGACACAACATAGTGACTGAATAATAACAACAACAACAAAATAGTTTTATCAATAAATGTAATGGAATTTTAAGAGTGATTTTAATCAAATTTTAGTTCTCCAGCCTTTCTTTTCATTTTCTGGATATTACACCAGTATGGGGGATGTTATGGAGAGGACTTAATTTTCTGTTATGGTGGAAACTCCAGTTTATAGTTGTAGGTAATTCCACTAGAAGCTGTTGCAATATACGTTTTATCATTTAAAATGTTCTTAGATGAACTGGCAAGAGAGCCAGGAACTACCTTACAGATATGAAAATGTTAATAAAGATTTTTTTTGCCTGATTGGGCCTCTGCAGTGAAAGCCCCCCACAAACTTTCTTCCAAATACTGAGGCTTTTGAAATAGAAATTCCATGCAGCCTTATTTTAAAAACTATATACCATTTTCTTAAAAAGATAGAATAAATATTAAACAGACTTCCCAGAATATTGTTGATGCAGATTTAGAAGCAGAGTTCAATAATTATTATTCACTGACTTCTTTTTAATTTCAACGTACTTGAAAAGCCTGTTGGGTCCAGCTGGATTCCTAGACTGAAAGGTATCTTGTCCCCTATACATGCTCATGGGCTGCTGAATTGTTCTGTGTAATGATGCTTCCTTCTCCTGCCCCAGGAATTTAATTGCAGAATCCTCAAAAGTTTATTGTGATATAATATATAACTTGTAATGATTTTATTATAAATAAAGTTTGTTATATTCAACCCAGACCCAGATACTGCTATTGATGCAGAATCAATTATGGGTTGTCTGGAAACTGAACCGATGTCAATTTGACACTTAATGACATGACAAACTGTTTAGAGTAATACATTCCATCAGTTGTCCTCTGGATCCTTGCCCAGTTTGGCTTGTAATGTCTAGCTGAAAGTTACTGAGAGAAACCTTAATTGAGAAACTTACAATGTGAGTAGGTTGTCTCCTGTTTAAAGGAAGTAAGGAAGATGACCATTATAGAGATAACCAGCTCCATTACCATAGCACCAAGGAAAAAAATATGGCTTAAGTCCAAAACAAACCAGTCTCAATAAAAGTAGTCCTAGCCTTTCTGTGAAATTGACAAAAGACCATTATTAAACCACTTCTAAAGAAGCCTTCAGGGCGTGGTGGCGCACGTGGTTAAGAGCTCAGCTTGCCGGCTGGAAGGTCGGCGGCCCGGCTTCGAGACCCGGCATTGCCACGTAGCAGGGTGAGCGCCTGCTGCTCCGCCCCAGTTCCCGCCCACCTAGCGGTTTGAAAGCGCGTGAGCGCGAGTAGATAAATAGGTACCGCCCTTTCCGGTGGGAAGGTAACAGTGTCCATGCGCCTTAAGGCGTCCAGTCATGCTGGCCACATGACCACGGAGCCGTCCCAGGACGAACACTGGCTCTTCAGCTTAGAAACGGGGATGAGCACTGCACCCTCGAGTCGGTCATGACTGGCAGGGTCTCCTTTACCTTTATAAACACTGTGCACAATATATTAAAATATACATATAAAATTTAAGATTAAAACGAGATGGCATTTGCCTAATATTGGGCCACGTCAACAGCATTTTCTCTCATCAGCATAAGGTCTTCCTCTGTATATGTTGATGGGCATTGTATAACAGAATATGTTAGGTGGTTTGTTCTTCCCCACATTCACACAGAATATCTTCTGTGGGGAAATCCCATTTTCTTAAATTATCCTTTGATCATCCTACCCCAGCACACAATCTGTTTAGCAGTTTCTGTACAGGCTAAGGTTATTCTTGACCAGATGCAGACAGGCATGCGGTTGTGCCCACCTACCCGCTAACTCCTTAATCACCTTCCATTGTTCCCAGATGATAAGTGTCAACTAGTCGTTAAGGGGAGAGGAAATTCTGAGGAAACTATTCCTCAATCTCAGTCTCAACTGTGGCAGTTGATGGCCATATAATAGATTTCTATGGATTTCACTTTAATTCACTCTTTCTGTGCAGCACTTTCCTGGCAGTATTTTGGATGAGGGATACTAGCTAGATTGTACATCTTTTGTATTGGGGTCAGTGACCAGTTTCGTTTCATTTAGAGCCACATCCACCTGTTTTGCATGTTTTGATCTGTACCAAACATAACTAGCATGTTCTACTGACTAATATAGGGTTAATGTGGAAGTTCTTAATGTATATGGTTAGGCGTCTCATCTTGTACCCCTTATTTTCCTCAAAATGTTGTTCCTAGCAAATACTTTCTGTTTGGTATTAAAACAGTATGCGAAACAGGGTTACTCCCAGGTATTTTGGAGAAGCGCATTGTTCTAGCCTGGTATCATTCCAGTGTACCTTCAGTGTTCTATGCTTGTGGTTTTTCAGGTGAAAAACACAAGGTTGTGTTTTTAAGCAGTTTCAGCTGGTTATTCCTATAGTATATAGTCATTAGAATCAAAGTCTCAGTCAATTTTTCTTTGACAGCCTTGAAGGTTACGCTCTGTGCGGCAATTGCCAGATTATCAGCATAAGCAAAACTCCTAGTAGGTCATTGGCGTATATGCTAAGCAACACAGAAGCTAACAGGCTACCCTGTGGAAGTCCATTTCTTTGGGTTCTCCATTAACTGTGTTGTCCCTGAAAACTGACAAAAAAATCTACCATTTTCTAGTAAACAGCCTATCATTTTCATGAATTTAAGATCCTTTGCAGGGCTTCATGGCTGACTGTGTTGTAAGCCACAGTGAGATCTATGAGCACCACCCCTGTGAAGCTGTCCTCTATGTATTGGGTAAGGTTGAGAATTCGAGTTGCGCAATTTTTGCTAGTCTGAAGTCAATAGCAAAATTGCAAAAAAAAAAAAAACCCTGCACAACAAATTTTAAAAGGCAATTGGACTTTTTATTTTCAGATGTTACAGAGAAACATTTCAACTCCAATCCGGGAGTCTTCTTCAGTTT
>JANHZU010006015.1:914702-930492 GCA_032468055.1 Acrochordus granulatus | reverse complement strand
GGCTCTTCGGCTTGGAAACGGGGATGAGCACCGCACCCTAGAGTCGGTCACGACTGGCAGGGTTTCCTTTACCTTTACCTTAAAGAAGCCTTCATTGGATCTTTTGGAGATAGGCAATTATAATTGAGTAAGAGAGTGATTACAGGTAATCCTTGATGAATCAAATTTTCTTGAGTTATATATTTCAAATAGGATTCAGAGCAGGTAACAAAGTTGAGACTGACTTGCTCAATCTGATGGATGTGTGTGTCTCTGATGATTATTCTCAACCTCTCTGCTATTTTTGATACAATTGATCATGATATCCTGGAAATAGGAGACACTTTTTCTTCCCATGTAGATTTCTGGCAAAGTAGTTACTCCTTGAAGTTGGCACTAACCTGTGTCATCCTTTGGGGTTCTATTTTGTCTCCAGAGCTTTTCAGTATTTCCATGAAAGTCTTAAGAGAGCAGCAGATAATGTGGAGTTGAATGCTGTAATTATGTTGATGACATGCAAATCTGTTTCTCTCTACCATCTTCAAATAATGTTTCTGCTGAATGTTTGCCTATCCTTGGTAAATTGAAAATGAACCCAGACAAGAATGAGTTACTTATAATGAGTTACAATTTCTGAAAGATAGTAGATCTCTGGATGGGACCACACTATTTCAGAAAGAGCAGCTATTTGATTTGGGGGAAGTTTTTGGATCCATCTCTCTCTGCTTTCTCAGCTAGAAACAATATCCTGTATCAGTTGGGTTCCTTTTTGGAAGAAAATGATACACAACAGTGCATGCACTGATGACCTCCAGTCTTGATACTTCTATACCAAGTTATTTTTTGTTTAGTCCAAATGCTGCAGAATTCAGAAGCTAAGATGTCCTATAAAAATTTAATGAAGCACCCTCTTTATTTGTAATAAAATAATTTTGATGTGCTTTTTGGTACATTTCAATCCCAATTTGGCTCAAGTCTAGGCTAGTTAAGGAATGGTATTTTCTAGGTTAGTTAAAAGGTGCAGGCTCATTTTGTATTCACTTTAAGTTAAGCTTTCCCTGTAGCCACCCTAGCTTTTTTAATGCTTTTCTGCTATATTTAGGGTCCTAGTCTTTTAATGTCCTTTTTAAAATATCCCTTGAAATATATCCTTTTGAGCAGACATTTATCTGTTTTTATTTGTTCTAAATGCCTCTGATATTATTTTGATTTTATGTTTTGTCATAAGATCAATAGAAATTCTCAATAGATGACTCTAGAATAAGTCTAATAAACAAGAGTAGGTAGCTTTTTTCAATTGTAGTAAATCAAATTAAATGTTTATTATGTTCACAGATCAGGATAACAATTGTAATAATGTTCATAGGAGTTGATCCAGTGCATTTAGAGAATATCAGATTGGGCAAAACTGGTATACAGTATTATTTTATTGTTTGACTGGATTTAAAGTTGCTATCTATGATCAATCTGTCAAGATAATCTGGTTAAGAATAATTATTTGATCTTATTGAAGGTGTAATTTATTTATTGTGTGCCCATTTCACTGATACATTGACTCTGAGCAGCTTCCAATAAAATAAAAATAGAAAAGGCAATACAAAACAATTAAAATTAGAAGAATTAACTAGAAATTTAAAAAAGAAGTTTTTAAAAATTTAAAAAAGAGAGTGGATGACATGAGGTGGGGATCTTCTCTACTTCATCAGCCATCCCCAATATAGTGCATCGTTATCAGGGCCGCAGGCCAACCAGCAAAGCCAGGTTTTCAGGCTCTTCTGGAAGGCCAGGTGTTTAGGGGTAGACCTCACTTCCAAGAGTATTGTAGAGCACTGCTTGGGTCACCAAGGATAGAAATATAAAGTTGAGTATTATCAGGTTATTGATGATGCCTCATCCCATGGTGTTGGATTATCTCACCCAGCGGTTTCATGTAGAAGTTAAAAAGGAGCAGAGAAACCACTGATCCCTGCAGTATGCCACAAAAGAGTGGCCTTGGGGTAGATCTCACTCCCTATCAACACTGATTGGCTCCGGCCTTGGAAGCTTTTACTAACCATAAAGGGCAAGGATCTAATAAACAAGCAGTTGCACGAACAGCTCTGAAGACTCTGTCTACTTCCTCAGGTCCAACATGGTCAAATTATTTCCAGATAACTGTTCCCTGAACATCTCCAATGCACTGCTCCATGGGTCAAGCCATGAATGACTTGGGATAGACACACAGCCATTCTTTAAAATCTTCAATCTCTTCTCCATTTTACAATTCACAAAGGGTCTAAAATTATGGTTGGGGAATCTCTGGTCCTTGAAATGTTGGGGCTTTGTTTCTTATGGTATTCCCTTTTTTTGTGTTGGGTGTTGCTGTGGTAAAACAGAATTAGAAATGTTGTCCACTGTCTACAGATCCATACGTTTCTTAATCCAAGTCTAATCTCTTAATTCCCTTAGAGTTACATTGATAATACTCTTTCTTTGGAATAAAAAACATATTTGTTGCCTTATTCTTCACAGCACATTTCAAAAATATTGGCATAATCCCCATAGTAGTGATGGTGTTTAATATTTGTCCCATTTTATGGACTAGGGATATTACATGGCATGGTTTTGCCAAGACTGCTTTCTATTTTGTGTGATGAATTTAATTCAGGTTGCCTCTTTTGAAATCTGTCACTTCAGTTTATGAGTGTATGCATGTATACACACACACATGTACACAACCTGTATACATTTTACCATGGTCCAAATATATGAGTCATTTTAGCTCTAAGCAACCTCATGTAGAGTACAGAAAAAGAGTAAGAATTAGAGAGCCAAAGAAATTGAAGACATGAAATAAGAAAAAGAATCTTAGCTTAATCTAGTTTACACCATCACGATTCATGCACCTATTTCTACTTGCTTTTTGTTCTTTAAATCTCTCATCTCTCCCTTTTTCAGGATCGCATCTCCATTTAAAAACTACTTTCTCAATTTTCTTCTTCCTTTTGACACACTCATTTTTCCTTCATCTATTTGTTTGCGACTGATCCTCATTCATACTATCACATCATGCCCCTTTCTCAGTTTCATAAGCATAAAACAAATTTATTTCATTTGTTAATTCATGCTCTTTATCATTTTCTCCTCTTATATTCCAACTCAATCTTTCATATGCCATGGTGTGTCTATTATAGTTATGGTTAATTAAGGATTTCATATAATATTGTTAATAATATAGATAAGGTGTAGAGTAGCTCACCAGCCTTAGTTATATCCATGCCAGATGCAGCTAATACTAAGGACAGTATCATGTCAGTTTTGGCATGTTTTAGGCAGTATGCCACAAGTGCAATAAAAACTTCATTTTATCCATGCATTCTTACGTTACATTGCATACTGTTGCCTTATTCCCACCAAGTAGGATGGATGTACAGTATGCTCACACACACTCAAGATCTGTCTGCATTAAGGACCACTCAAGATTATAAAATTTTTAAGAAACACATTTAGAACACTTTTGCTGATAAGATGAAAACTACTGAACAGCATCTTTCTACTGAAAATCCCTTTAGATAACATTACGTGACAATAACTGTATTATGAAATAATTAATAGAAGCTGAATATCATAAACCATTTTCTTTATGATGAAAAAAATCTCCAGATACTTTGTATTGGCTAATATAGTTATATTACAAATATTACAATATTATCAAAGTAATGCATTAAACACAAGGATTTGATTTATTATTTCAACCTTGGCACAAATTAAAGTTATAAATGCATTAATACAAGACAACAGATCTCAAAGAAAGACCAAAAGTGATATATACTAAGATATGAAACTAATTTCTTTTAAACTGGATTTTTTTAGTGAGATTTGCAGCACTGATTCATTTACTAATATGCTGTTGGGTGATTAGTGTTCTACAAATAATTTGTTCATGAAATTAGATGATTAATGTCCTATGGTCATTTATTTTTAGAGAGCAGATAGATATGAGGAAGTCTTCTGATCACAGTGTCATGTATATAAACAGTTCACAATGGATTCAGTCAGTTTAGACACATCTGAATTTGAAATAGCTGCATTAATAGTAAAAATATGGTAATACATACAATTTGCTACATGCTGCCCTTCATAAAACTCCCAGATCCATTATTTATTTCATATAAAGAATATGAAATAAATAATGAATATTCTTTATTTCTAGCAATAGGGCCCCTGATGCTGAATAAGATAGACTTAGCATTGACAGTATGATGAAAATGAAGCCAAGACAGCTTCCACAAAAGGATTGTTTTGAGGAAATGGTGCTACCTCATTATGGACTCTTATCCCAAATCCCACTCCATTCAGCAGAACCCTTAGTTCTCTACAGGTATTTTAGGGATGCACTTTAAGAAAATAGGAGGGAGGAGTCAGTCTTGAATGTTCTCCTTCTGTGGAATTTTCTTTATATCCAATATAGAATAAAGATAAATTATTTGGTGCACATGGTTGTCAGCATATGCACATCTGAGTGGCTATGTGTGGATTTTCTATCACACATAAATGATTACAGTAACCAGTCAACCAGTCTTGGCATGGGACTGTAACACTCAAGCCATGTGTTTGTGGATTTTCTAAAACAGTGTTAGCAGCTTCTCAGTCTAGCACCTATGAAACAACTAGCGATAAGGCAGGGATGTTAATTGTGTTAACAAGCAATAACCACTCATTTTAAATACACAAAAGTACAGGACAAAGAGTCTTTAGAAATGGGAAAGACAGGAAGAAGAAGCAATGTTAAGTTGCTGTCTGAGAGGGAGGTGGTTGTTTAATATGCCTGCTAGCTTGCAATAAGAAATTTTATCTAGCCATGTCATATTAAGAATCTGAGAGACTTCTGCTGAGTTTGAACTTAACAGCCTAGTTAAGCCATGTAAAGTCAGGGGATGCGGGATTTATTGCTGAGTCTTGGTCAAGGAAGCCTGACATCACCTGAGACCCTATACATTTTAAAGCATTTCTTACAGATAGTAAATTATTAAAAGAGAATTGGATGATTCAGTTGAAGATAGGCAATGATACAGTAGGCTGGTGGGAGTTTGATAAAGTAAGCTGACAATTGGTAAAATCTGCGGCAGACTTCTTTAGTAAAACACTGTCTGAAAAGAAATTATTTTTTTTGGTCTAACCACTCCATGAGAGAAACCATCATAAACTGCATGAATTTCTAAATTTGGAATCTTTCATTGCTGATAAAAAGTGATGTGGGTAGAAGACAAATTACAGAAAATAAACAGTTTTCCTTTTCCTGCTGTTCATTGATTTGGGGCAGCAGCAGGAATGTGCTGTATATCTTCCTTTAAACTCACTCAGTTTCTCCCAAAGGTCTTTCAGAGACAGAAGAACTTGGAATCTTGCTTCAGAAAAGATAACGTTTTGGGGGGGTGTACACATTTGTGGGGAGGGGGGATTCAGATAGTGGCAGTACAAGATTGCAAACTATATATTCAAATGTATATAAAAAAATTCAGATGCTCTCCATTCTGAAAGCAGTGGATATAAGGAGAGGACAACTGGTGTAACAATGGCTTATAACACTAGTCACACTTTTCTCCTTCCTTTTTTTCCCTATTTTTGATTAATTAGTCTGACAAAAAGTTATAATACATTCTAATGCTTGCAACTATTTTCTAAAAAGTGGTTAGCTTTTGTCCACTTTTTATTTATGGTTATTATCCAAAGCTGTGGAGTCTACAGGAACTACATTTCTGGGACCCTGGCTTTGTATTACTGAGTGCTCAATAGGGCTGATTGAAGTAAAACAGATTGATGAGGATGTTGAGATTACATGATATATGTTCCCTTCTCTGGCACATAGTTATCTTCTAATACTTAATTCTCTTGGCATATAGTAAAAGAGAACTGTCCAACTGCTGCCATTGTAGGATGCTAAAGTCTCTGCCAGTAAAATGTGTTGTACTGTGATTTACAGCTATGTTATGAGTCCTCTGTGTACAGGAAATCAAAGCCAGCTTATGATTCACATAATCAATAATAGGAACTACTCAAGCTGTTCTATTTTGTAAAAAAAAACCTATTAAAAAGAAAGAGGCTTTGATCATGTTATTCCAGTGTCCTTAATCCCTCCCAGCTGACTCTGCATAAAACTGCAGTAATCCAAACTGTTCTGTGGTTTATTGAAAAGTAAGCATATAACCTTAACACCAGAAACTTTGTTTGCTCCTTTTTTTTTTGGTATGTGACATAAACTTCTCTCTTGCCACTCTATCCAGAAAAACACATAATTTAAATTGTTCTTGTGAATCTTGAAATAGCATTTACACACTCAAACACACATGCAAACATCTGATCTTACGTAATACTATCCAATTTGGGTATGTTAGTCTTTGATAAGGAACTCCTAAAATGTATTAGTTGGTATTTGGAGAAGAAAAAAAGATGGAAAGGTCTGCCAGGAGAATAAACTGTAGATGACTATTAACACTTGTCAGCTAACTTTTCCCCAGTGAATTTATATTTACGCAGATCATTTTTTTGCTTAGATCTGGTTAAGTAAAAATAACTTTTTTTTATTAAAAAAAAGTTTTAATAAAACTTATTAAAGTTTTATAAAAAAATTTATAAAACATTTTTCAAGCAACTCATGGGACATTTCAGTCCTTGAAAGTTTCCTGAATATTAATGTTTGAGTAACATTATAGGATAAATTATATTTACAATAGCAGCATGGCACTTTTTTAGACTGAGATATGCTATCCCCACTCCATATGCCAACTATCAATGCGAGTACAGTATGATAACAACATGGAGGGCGCAGGCCAAGTCAAAAAGGTTTTTGGAGTCATGACAAGAATTAAATTATTTCATTTTAATTTCTTCATTTATGGTAATATGGTTTGTCATAGATTTGTCTTCTGCCACCTTAAGAATTGCAGTTCTGCAGGAATGTTTCAAAGGGATAGAAAAACTGCCATCCCCTTCCTCCTTGTATGTGAAAAACGAATCCATTTTGTAAGTGTTTTTACTTCATTGCAAATTCTAGAGTTGTGTCACAATTCTGAAAAAATTGTTCCAACTCCTTCTTTCCTTCCTCTCTCCCTCCCTCATGCTTTGTCTTTATCTTTCATTATAATTACGGTTTACTTATTTATATTTCATTTGTTTTGAGAGGAAGACAAATTAGCACAAACTTTTTTTTGCTAAAAAACGTTTTGCACTGGTTTGGCTCCTTTCTCCATGGCCAATCCCAATAGGTTCATAGAGAGAGAAAAGTCCAGCCCACAGCCGCTATTTTGTGGTGTGCCACAAGGCTCGGTACTTTCTCCTCTCCTCTTTAACATCTACATGAAACCGCTGGGTGAGATCATCTGTTGCCATGTGATGACATACTATCAGTATGCTGATGATACTCAGATTTACATCTCCATCCCTGGTGATCCAAGTGATGCTGCCTCGGCCCTGACATGGTGTCTGGAGGATGTACAGGTCTGGATGGGGGACAATAGGCTTCAGTTGAACCCAGGCAAGACTGAGTGGCTTTGGGTCTCTGGGGGTCCTAGTTCTGGGATTTTACCATCTTTAACTCTAGATAGGGTTGCATTACTCCAGACAGACCCAGTGCCAATCTGGGGGTTCTTCTGGACTCGTGACTCCTACTCGAGCAGCAAGTTGCAATTGCAGCCAGGAGAGCCTTTACACAACTTTGAGTTGTACACCAGTTAATGCTCCTTCCTAGACCAGGAGTCCCTTCATTCATGCCTTTGTCGTCTCTATATTGGATTATTGCAATGCACCCTACATGGAGCTACCCATAAAGAGTATCCAGAGACTATAGCTGATGCAGAATGCAAGTGCGTGGATGATTGTAAAAGCCAGTAGATTGGTCCATGTAACACCTTTATTCCATGAGCTACATTGGTTGCCAGTCTGCTTCCTGGTGCAATTCAGAGTGTTGGTTTTGACTTATAAAGCCCTTCATGGCATGAGACCAGGTTATCTGAGGAATCCTGTCATCCCAATGGGGAATTCCCATCCCACCATAATTGTCAGAAGAGACCTCCTCTGGATCCTATCAGCCAAGGAATTTCAGCTGATAGGGTCAAGGAGAAGAGCCTTTTCTGCTGTGGTTCTTGCCCTGTGGAACACCTTGCCCCCAGAGGTGAGGTCTGCCTCACCCTTATAGCCTTCCAAAAGAGCCTTAAGTTCTGGCTCTGCCAACTGGCCTGGGGCTTTAATGGGGATACATCATCAGGAAGGTGGTTGGTAGTTTAGTAGTTACCTCCATTCCCCCATTCATACATTTTTGGCTCCTCCTCTCTCAGTCTGGTTGGGTTTTTTAAAAAGGTTTTTAAAGGGTTAAATTGTTTTTATTATTGTTTTATTGTAAGCTACTAAGAGTCACTTGAATTTGGTGGCATATAAAGTGCCACCACTTGAATTTGGTGGCATTAGTTAATTTAAAAAATAAACTTACCATTCAAACATTTTGTACAATCTCCATTTTCTGTCTTAGCATATTCTTTTTTCTTTTTAAAGTTATCTTTGCTAGACTTTCAAAAGAGTAGCCTGTAAATCCATATTAAAACAAAATCATCCAGAAGCACATTGATGATGGCAGAAGCTTTAATGAATTGCAATCGGTTTCTATATTGCAAAAGTTTCCATTATCATAAATTGGCTTGGCTTTAAGGAACTACAAGGATAACTTAAAAAGTTTCCTTGCTAGGATCACTAGTGTAATTCTTGAACTGTAACTAGACAGTAACTGGAACAGTAAGTGAAACTAAATTTTGACTTCTTTGGAGGTGCATTATGGATTGTTAGCATGTCATAATGAAATTTAGTGTATTTTGGTTTGGTAAGTACTGGGGATAGTCTCATAAGCTTTACAGACATGGGGTGTAGCCTTATTTAAAATACCTGATATTAACTAAAAGCAAAATGTTTTTTCTATAATAAACACACCAGCAACTGAAAAACCCTTCAAAGACACAGAAGTGACATATAACCTTCTGGGGAGGAGATAAAGCATGAGGGGAATTGATGAAATTTATCTCCTGATAATGACACAGGTCCTTAGAGAGAGAACCAAACAATTCTTGTCATTTCTGTACTGCCCTAAACAAGCTACACATTTAGAGAAGAGCTAAGCACCATCCTGTGAACTTCTTACACACTACTTCTTTCTATTGCTTTAGAAGCTATAGGTAGAATGAAGAGAACCACAAAGAGTCTTTTCTTTAAAGGAAGAGATCAAGGGAGGATTTTAGATCCTGGATACACGTAGTTATAACATCAGATGTAGGAAAAATGTTCATGAGAAGAAAATAGGAATGCGTTCCAATATGGCAGTTTTAAGTATTCAAAGTCTAAAAAAACAGTTTTGTTTAAAATATGGAATGGGACCAGGTCACTTACAGTACCATCTTTCTGCCATTGGAGCTATCTGTTCCGAGCCTACCAGCTTTCAGTAAGGTTTTAAAAAAGCTGGCTTTGTGTCTGAGCTTGAGAACCAGTTTGTGTGGTTGAGCCCGTATCTTAGTTGTATTGATGGTGTTGGTTTATCTCATTTCTTATATTTGTAATTTATTAATTTTTATGATGTTTTCATCTTTTTATTTTCTGTTAGCTATCCAGAGTCACATATTAGAGATGAATGGCTGTATAAATTGAATAAACAAGTATGTTTTTTCAAGAGGGATTGGACTGAGTATTCCAAATGATACAGTTGAGTTGTTGTTTAATGACTCATTTTTTTTCAGTTGACATTCAACATAGTTAACAGCAGCAAAATAATCAGCTTGCAGCAGCTGATACAGATGTAGGTTATGATGAACTGTTAAGAGAAAAGGAGTACATGGTCAGGTGGAAGAAGACTATTCACCTTCCAACCCTGCCTAAAGCACTATGGCTGAACTGAAAAATCTGGACAATCCCTAGATGGTAGCCAAGAGCTGATGCTTTTTGAAAGTCCTACAGTTGTAGTACTAGATTTTTCTAGTCTTAGGTCTGCAAATTTTTCTAGGAAATTAATATGCTTATTTATTATAATGTTGTTTTGGGACAGTTCAAATTCATATGGGCAGAGGGGGTACACTGCATATACACTGGGAAGAGCTTTGTTCTATAGGCAGACAGATCCAGATGCATATTTAAAGAAACTGAAGAGACTCCTGTCTGTTTTTTTACAATTGAGAAGTATTCTATACTAAACAGATGTGGGGATATATTCCTATAGTTTTATAGAATATTTTTTTTAATAATTCAAATCATCTGTGTCCAGCCTTTTAACTTGCTTGGGCTGCAGTGAGCGAAGAGAAATTGTTTTGGGCCACATATAAAATATATAATACAGTTAATGTATATAAATAACAAACTATTTTTTAATATTTTTATTAATCTTCTTGGGCTGCATTATTAGCTGTCAAGGGCTGCATGCGGCCCTTAGGCTGCAGGTTGGACATGCCTGTCTTAAATAATAAACATCCTTAGCCAATTTTTTTGCAGATTGGATAACATCTAGTTTGCAGAATGGATTACCACCCATCTAGTCTTGTGGACGAAAGTAGAAAAACAAGAGAGCAATATTTGGTCCTGAGTTCCCATTATGTTCTATGGCTGAAACTTTCAAATTATTTTGAATTTTATTTTAATGGAATGTTTCAAACCTGAAACAAAACACAGAACAGGGTAAGGAACACTGGGCACCAGCACGTCTTCAGACAAACTCAGTGGTTTCTCTAGGCTCGACCTGACTGCTTAAATATTTTAATTAAAGCAAATTAAGAAGTAGGCCTGCTGCGAAACACCAGGCTTTGTTATCATGCTTGTATGCGAGAAAGCCTTTGGGCCCCTGGAGGTCTTATTGACAGGGTAGAGAATATCCTGGGGAGCTAGTTAATGGGTGCTGTGCGACTGATGATGCCTTTCATGACAGCTATTTTGTGAACAGGCAGATGTGCAACAGCAGCATTTTGTGAGTGTGCCTATTACATGCTCTCAAAATTCCAAATGTGAGTCTGCCCCAAAGTTAGACTATCTGGGCTAGAACATGGGAAATGCTTTAGAGTGTGTAACTTTTTTTAATGCCTTTGAATCAGTGTTCACTTCAAATGTTCCCTAGTCCCTGTGGTTTTCTTGTCAAGATTTATGGAAGTGGTTTGTCCTTGCCTCCTTCCTAGAGCTGACAGGGAGTGACTGGCCCAAGTCACCCAGCTGGTTTTGGGCCGTAGGTGGAACTAGAACTCAACGTGTTCTGGTTTCTAGCATGATGCCTTTAATTGCTATGCCAAAGTGGCTCTTCTTAGTTCAAATTAAAAAATATCAATTTCATGTCTCTCTCCATGCTTCACTAAAACAATACTTTTCAAGTTAAGGAAATGAAGTATGCTTTTACACATTTTTCACAAGGAAGAATATTAAGAGAGCAGGATCGGCTGTCATCTGGCATGATAAAAAAATCATGAGCCATGATATTATTAGATAATACTGAACTGTGTGCAGGTAGTCCTGTGAATTAGTCATTAAGTGAATCATGCACAGTTGTTAAGTGCAACATCATGACTTGTGATTTCCTGCCAGCTTTTCCATTGACGTTGCTTGTTGGAAGCCATCAGTAAAAGTTGCAAATCTTGATCATGTGATTATGGGACATTCAATGTTATAATTGCAAGTCAGTTGCCAAGTGCCCAAATTGTGATCACATGACCACAAGGATGCTGCAGTGGCCACAACTACAAGAGTATAAGTTTCCTTGTTCAGCATGGTTGTAACTTCAAACTGGAGGCTACTTGTATGTACTTCTCTGAATAAGCTATTGTTTTGTCTTTGTGCTTAGAAGCACTTTGGTCTTTAGGAGCAAAATAGTAATCAGAAGACTGTTGTTTCTGCACATCCCATTTGATCTGACAGAGTAGGCATGCTCTCGGTACTTCTATCACATAATGTCATCTGAAGGGACCATGAGCATGCCTTCTCTGTCACACTGCTTGCCATATGGAACAGCATAACCACCAAGACTAAAGTGGCCTCAACCCTGCCAGCCTTTCATAAGGCACTGAATAGCTGGTTCTTCCCTTGGACAATGGGCATGATTTTGGGAAAGCTCAACTTTGAGGAAATGATTGTGTGATTTTGAATTGTCCCAAGCATTATGTATAATTTGTGTGTGTGTGTGTGTTTTAATTATTTGTGGCTGCTGTTAATGGGTTTTTAGTCCTCTAGAGTTGCATGGTGAGTAGATGTCAGTCTCTACTCTGTGGCAGACTCCCTGATTCCTATGGATGGCTTTAATTTAATAATTGGGGTATGGACTATTTTTTTTTCAAACTATGATTATGTAAATTGACTGTCTTTGAACTGAACTAAAGTTTCTTACCTCAGTTTGAACTTGAGAAGGAAAAATAAAGGCAAGAAAATTGAAGAAATTGGCTTGTTCATGCACCATCTTAATTACTGTAAGTAATTTTTTGGATCAGGAGGAAATGAGGCTATAGCCTTGGTGACTGAAGATACATTATTCTTTGTGAGTGGACAGGCTGTAATGTTTGTTGCAGATTTAATGTGTTCAGATATAGATTTTTTTAATATATATAGTAGATGTATTCCTTAATAGAAACTGGAAGCCTCATCCTACGTATCCCAGTGATATGTAACGTGACCTAAGCTTTTGGCTTCCCATATTTCCTCAAGTTACATGACAGAAGCAGCAGACCAAAAGAAACATCAAGCAAGACAAAAATAATCTATTCAGATACTGGGAAGCAGTTTAAATGAAACATAATTTAATTTAATAATTTAATGAAACAAACATAGTACATGAAATGTGTTTGGATGAAGAATGTGAAGTTTATATAAATAAATTTAGCTTCTAATCTTGGAAAAACAGGATGGTTTTAGTATCAATTCTCATGGACAAGGTAGTCCTTGACTTAGGACCACAATTAAGCCTGGACTTTTAGTCATAAGTCATTGCAGTTGTAAGTCAAGTCACCATATGACTGGACTCTATTTTATAACAATTTATAAGATGGTTATTAAGCAAGTCATTAAGTAAATCATATAGTCATAAGTCTGAATCGAGCTTATTCAGTGGGCATTATTTTGCCATTTTTGACAATTAAAGAAAGTTCTGACGCTTCTAAGTGAAAAGCTCAAAAGTGGAGAAATGCCATAGTTCAGTTATCTCAAGAGTGCCATGCAACCCTGCGGGTGGTTGGCAGACTAAAGGCACTTTCTCTGCCTTTTTACTCTGTATTGTTTTATCTGTAAACATGCAAGTGTGATGGGCAGGATAGAAATTTGATAATAAATAAAATATTGAATCACAGGACAAATGCATTATTTTGCAACAGAAATAAATGTAAAGTAGTATAGTACATTTAGTCCATACATATGGTAAGGTATCCTGAGGGATTGCAGTATTTGTTTTGAGAAATCACTTCTTCTTTGTTCATATAATTAGTAATTTGTTTATTATTATTGTTAGTTTATTGGAAACCATACATGAGAATTCAGCTAATATGAGACATCTTTTTGCATAATTCTAATCTTTAAAGTAAGATTAATATATAACATAATATTATAAATATTTTAATATTATAATGTAAATAATCTCTCTATAAATTATTCTTGCTTGATCTGAAGTCATTATGATTGTATGCTTAATATAATGTTGATGAATCCTTGAATCCAAATAACTTGACTCACTTTCTAAGCATTGAACAAGCAACCATGTACTTCTCACCATCCTGAAATAGGAATACAGAAGAAATTCATTTAGTATCCCTGAAAAGCAAATATCATTAGTTTTTGCATTTCTGAAAAATATATAAGCTGAGAAATACTGCACATGAAAAGGTAATATTTGGGGGTATCTATCAGGGGATTGCAAATATGGATATAAGTTTTGTGAAATTGCTTTAAAGAGTTATGACTGTACAGATTTAATTGTTCTGCCTCAGTGAACAAACAATAAATGCAGATAGATGGAAAGAACTTTTTCTGAAATTTAACCCATAAGAAAAAATGTGAAAGCCTAGAATTGTTTTCATAGAATATTTGAGATGTGTTGTTTAAATCATTACTCGTTTAAAAAAATTGCAAGACCTATTTTATTCAAAATGCTCATTTATTATACACAACAATGTGCAATCATAGTTGCAAGTTTATTTCTTCCCAAGAACCTAGGATATCATTATGTATCGGTACACAAATCAAAAGTATGATCTTTTGTAATTGACAGATAAAAATTTTGTCAATGTGCAAATTTTCTAAGTGTTGTCCAAGATTTTTTGGTATGGCTCCCAATGTGCCAATAACCACTGGGACCACACTACTGGTTTATGCCATTATTGGTCAACTTTGATTTTCAAATCTTGATACTTTCTGATCTTCTCAAGTTTTTTTTGTCTTCTAATCTACTATCCTCTGGTATTGCCACATCAATAATCCACCCTTTCTTCTTTCAACCACTGCAAAATCTGATGTGTTATGAACCAAGACTTTATTAGTTTATATTTGAAAATCCCACAATATTTTAACCTGCTCATTTTCAACTTCATTTTCAATAATATGCTTCCACCAATTTTTCATTACAGATAAATGATAATTTGTACAGATGTTCCAGGGAATCATTTTGATGACTGTGTTATATCATTGTTTATAGTCAGTTTGTGCAGTCTTCTTTCACAAGCTGAAGATGTGAGCTACTTTTTTTTTTTTGCTTTTTTGTACAAACTGTACTTTGAATTATTTAATAGTTTTTCAGTTCCGGTTTTGATTTTATTAATTCAAGTAGTTTGCTCTTGAGCAGCCAAAATCAAGCCTTCAGTTTCTTTTTTAATGTTCTTGTTGTAAGTCATTGCCAAGTTTTATCTTTATCCACTTCTCCTTGATCTTTTGTAAAAATTGATGATGTAATGCTTTTCCTTGCCAGCATTCTGTTAGTTTTTTATTACATTATCCTACTGTAAAATGCCCAGATACTACCATATACTATCTATCTGCCATTAGAGTGCAGCCCTTAGGGATGACCAGGAGGGAGGGAGGGAAAACATAAAGGACAAGTGCAGAAAGAAAAAAATGCTAAAATCACAGTGGTATCAGGAGGCCAATGTAGAAAGCAGTTTAATTTGAGGTCGAGCATCTCACCACAATGAACAGGCCAGAGTCCCTAGGAGACAGCATAGAGGAAGCTCTGATTTATATTTCTGGAGAAGAGAGGAAAAAGAAGAAAGAAATCTCAGGGACTTGCAGTAATGCTCCAAAAGAAAAAAATATGCTCCACTAAACCTTTCTGAGTGATCTTGGGCCAATCACTCTGTCACAATTTTAGGAAGAAGGCAAGGGCAAGCCACTTACTAAATCTTTCCAAGAAAACCACAGGGGATTGTCCAGACAGTTGTCAAGAGACAAAAAGTGACTCAAGGAACAGAGACAAAAAGTGACTCAAGGAACACACACAACACAAATCCTTTCTGAATCTGATCTTCCCTTGAAAGCTGAGTCTAAAACAGGATGGAAAGAAGGATGCAATATGAGTAAACTCTGTTGGAAAATAACCTAAGGGAATCAGAGAGAGGAATGTAGTCTGAGTTAGTCTTTTACACGTTTCTGATTAGTTTCTGTTCACCTATGTGGGTATTATTGTTCATTCGCGCAGTCATGTCCGACTCTTCGCGACCGCATGGACTGCATGATGCCAGGCTCCCCTGTCTTGCACTGCCTCCCGGAGTCCCCCAAGCCCATGCCCATCACACTGACTATGCTATCTATCCATCTCATCCTCTGCCGTCCCCTTTTCCTCTTCCCTTCAATCCTT
>JANHZU010006015.1:904339-914602 GCA_032468055.1 Acrochordus granulatus | reverse complement strand
GCATCACAGTCTTTTCTAATGAGTCCTCCCTGCGCGTTATGTGGCCAAAGTACTTGAGCTTCAACTTCAATATCTGTTCCTCCAAAGAGAAATCAGGTTTGATTTGCTGTAGGATTGATTGGTTTGACCTCCTTGCCATCCAAGAGACCCTCAAGAATCTTCTCCAGCGCCACAATTTGAAGGCATCAATTCTTCGATGCTCAGCCTTTCTTATGGTCCAGCTCTCACAGCCATAAATGTTTATGTATCCTATAAAAGTATGCATAAACGCATTCCAGTTATTTCTCTATATTTCTGTGTCTTTTGTCAATAAAAGGATTGTTTTAAATGTTTGAATTCAGTAAGAATTGTGCAATTCTTATTCTCATGGCTCTCATGATAAACAAGATAACATTATTATTATTATTGGTTGCCAAATTTTAGCCAAATATTTAGATAGGATTTGGCATTTTTATCCACCAACTGAGTCCTTCCCAAAGACCTGGGATAGGCAGATATTATTGTTTGATGGTATTAAAGGTTTTGTTGCAGGATGTATGCTGTTCTAAATAAAGCTGCCTTTTGGAATTGATGGTGATTTTGACAATGCTGATGGTGTTCAAATGGTGCTTCAGTTGTTTTGGGATTGCACCCAAAGTGCCTATTGCTGGTTGATACTATTTTTGCTTTCTTTTGCCATAGTCATTCTACTTTTATTTTCAGATCTTTGTGTTTTATTATTTTCTCTATTTCTTTCTCTTCTATTCTGCTGTCTCCAGGTACTATAAAAGTCTCAACTTTTTTGTCTTTCTTTTCAACAACTGGTCTAGGGTGTATGTGGCAGGTGTTTGTTTGAATTCTACAGTCCCAGAGTACTTCAGTGTCTTCATTTTCTATTATTTTTACTATTTTGCGGTCTCAGAAATTCTTGTTTGCAGGCAAATGGAGGTGTGGTGGTGTAACAGCTTAATGACGCTGGATTTGTTGACCAGAAATGGCTGACACTCCAGCAGTTCAAGCCTCAGCACTACATGACAGGGTGATCTCCTGTCACTTGCCTCTAGCTCCTGCCCACCCAGCAGTTTGAAAGCATGCAATATTGTGAGTAGATGAATGGGTACCACTCCAGTGGGAAGGCTGGTTGAATCAGGGGGAGAGTGGGAGCTGGAGCTGGACCTGCCTGGGCATGGCCAGAACAAGCAAAGGAGGGCCTCAGAAGAACAACAGAAGATCTGAACACCACTGGCCAGTTAATGTTAGTAATTAATTGTCATAGTAATCTTGTCAGTGATTGTAAACAGCTGGGAGTCACTTTGCGAGGTCAGCGGCATATAAATGTGTGAAATAAATAATAAATGGTTTTATTTATTTACTGAATGTACTGCAGTACACCATTGTTGCTATTTTGTCATGCTATTCTTTATAATCAGACTGTGCAGTCTTGCAGCAGTGAACTAAGTGGTCCATCATTTCTTCAGCTTCTTTGCAAAGGTGGCATTTTTCTGTTGCTCTTTTTTCAATTCTGGCTTTCTATGCATTTGTTCTTAAGGCTTGGTCTTGTACAACTACAATTAGACCCTATGACTCTTTCTTCAATTTTATTGCTCTTGGCCATTGCCCGGTCTTCTTCTTATCTGCTTTTCCTGCTAGTTTTGTGTCTATGTGTGAGCAATGTATGTGTGTGTACTGGCCACATAAATACTTTGTCTTGTCTTGTCTCTTCTGTATTCTGCATTTAATCTTTTGTTGCCAGTTTTCAGTAGGTGTTCGTGGTATTCAGATATTGTTCCAATACCCTTTTTGCCTGGTGAACTTGCAGTATTTCACATCCACTCTGCCACCCACTAACTCAATAGTAGAGGCTTTTAATGTTACTATGTGGATGAAGGGCATGATTCATTGTCATAATTTTTCTTGTCTTCCCATCCAGGGCTTTAAGTTCTGCTTGAGACAAGTCCACTAATTCAGCTGTGCATCCAATGATTGGAATTGCCCAAGTGTTAATTGCCTTGATGATATTTCTACCACTAAGTTTGAATTTTAAGATAATCTTCATTTTCATGATGTATTTACTTCTAATCTTCCTCTTGACTTTAATATTCTTAATATTGTCTTTATTATTATCTCTTCACAACAATATGAAGTCACAACTTCCAGTTCTGTAGCTGGTGTTGGCCTTCATATGCATCAAATTCTTCTCCAGAACCTAAGAAGTTATATCAGCACAGTATATATGCAGATCCAAGAAGTATGGCCTTTTGCAATCCAAGATTTTTTGGTATGGCACTTATTTATTTTATTTGGTTAAAATTGTTTATTACTTCAGTATTAATACTGGGGATAAACTGCTAGTCACAAATATTTAAGAAGAACATTTTGTTTTTTTCTTGGAAAAAGTTTGGAAGATAGGTAGATTCCCTCTTGCCAATGATGGTAAGATTCTTCCCTTGCCTCCTGCACATTCCATAGCATCTTTCTTTTATTCCTGCATTCATTCATTACTTAATTATCTACATCAGCTGAAGAGATAAATATTCTCTTTCCTTTAGCTATGGTCTAGGATAGCTTTGTCCAATTAAGTAAGTAAGTTGCACAGCGTCTTGCCTTATTTACTAATTTAACAAGCTCCTTAATTTCAATTATTAAATGTGGTTCTTCCCAATGTGAACTATCATTAAAAAGCTTTATCCAATATAGTGCCTTCCAGCACTATATTGGATAAAGCTTTTTATCTATGGCAATGCTACCCCATCCAGAACTAAAGATGTTCAACCTATGGCATCCAAAGTCCCTCGCATCCACAGCCACTCATTCTTACCAGGATTCAGTCGAAGCCTTTTGTCCCCTATCCAGACCCTCTCAGCCTCCAGACACTGCGAAAGGGCAGTGTCTCAAAACTTGAGACACCCAGGATGGAGATATAAAGTTGTGCATCATCAGCATACTGATAATACCTCATCCCATGGTGATTCATCCAGCCCGGCATTTCACATGATGTACTCTGCATATAAGTTAAATAAGCCTTGCGTTTTTTAAAGTAACCCATTCTTTCAACAATACCAGACAGCAAGCTTCATAATACAATCAGGTAATCCCAAACTTCCTCTTTCTTTAGCTTCTTGCAACAATTTAAATCTTATCCTTGTTTTTTTTACATTGCCATATGAATTTATATTTTTGTCACTGTTTAAACATACTATCCTTAACCAAATCGGAATCACCTGAAAGAGAAATAACATTCTAGATAAAACATTCATTTTAATGATTGTTATCAGAAATTCTACTCATCAAAGATAGCTGCAATTTACTCCATCTGTCAATATCACGCTTAATCTCTTGCCAGACCTTACCATAATTATTTTGAAACAACATACAATTTATAGTTGTCAACCAAAGTCCCAAATATTTAACCTTCCGTCAATCTTAAAATCAGTTCTATTAGTCAACATTTCTTTGTCTTTTTCATTCATGTTTTTAACGAAGAAGATGTTTGTCTTCTCTTTATTTTTAAGCCTGCCAATTTACCAAACTCCTTCAATTTTCTCATCACATAGTATATATTGGTTATGGGATCTTGCAACACCAACACCATATGATCAGCAAAGACACATACCTTGAAGTTTTGATTCCTCACTTGGCAGCCCTTTATCTTTACCTCTTCTCTGATGTCTCTCAGAAGAACTTCCAGAACCAAAATAAACAACAGTGGAGATAAAGGACATCTTATCTTGATGTGTTCCTTTCTGAATTTCACAAGATTTAGACAGTTCTCCAGTTACAATTTTCTGCGGTACATAAATCAGTCTCAAACTCTGCAAGACGATCTGTCCCAAGTCCATGTTCTGTGCCACTTTGAACATAAAATCCCAATTCAAATTGTCTAAAGCTTTTGTCTGCATCCAGAAATATTAAAACAGACTGTTTACCAATATGTTGTTGGAAATATTCTATAATGTTTAAGACAACTCTCATGTTATCTCTCTTTGAGGCAAAAAGCCACACTGATCTCCAGATACATAGTCCTTTAAGACTTTCTTCAGTCTGTCAGCCAGAATTGATGTAAAAATTTTATCATCATGGTTAAGGAGTGAAATCGGCCTATAGTTCTTAATTAATGTCAAATCATGACCCTCCTTAGGCAGGAGTGCAATGTGGAATGGGTAATTTAAAGAGGGCCACCGGGTGACACTCTGCGGACGCAATAAGGGTGGAGAAGTAATGCTGCTTAGCCGCTCTTACCGCCTCAAGGTAGGCCTTCATAGCTTCTCTAACCTGTGCTCAGTCGGATTCGCTCTTTGTCTTCCTCTGGCAGTGCTCTAGGTATCTCTTGGCCCTTTTTAAGGCCTGCAGCTCCTCCGTAAACCATGGGGAGCGATGGGCACATGGGGTCAAGAGACATTCCGCATGGGCGCAAGCCTATCCAGAGCTGCAGCAACTTTCCGATTCCAAACTGCATCCAGGTTCCTGGCAGGACTGTGCAGCAAGACCTCCGGGATATCCACCTTTTGGAACCCAGTCAGGTCCATCAGCCACTGGAGGCAGGCCATTCTCCTGCAGAGGAGGAGTTACTTCCATGCAAAAAAATCCTGTATTGTACAGTTCCTTATGATATATGATGTTGAGCTGGCTCTTTCCTGACAGACTTGTGCCCAAATAGCTTGGGTTGGATTCCATAACATCGTGCAATACGCTCTTAGAACAGTACACATTGCCTCAAAATACTGTTTCAAAGTTATTTTGAAACAACGTTAATAGAGAAACACATTGTTTCTTACCATATTCAAGTTCTTAATATTTTTGGTTGTTTCGGAATATTTCCTTCGCAGTGGAGCATATTATATAATTATGTCTAGGCAGTTCATCTGAAGTTCAGAAGGTTAAACGCAACAGAAGTATGCTTGCTGTGATAGATGATGTTTTGTGGGTATGAAAAAAAAATGACTCTCTTCTGCAGTTATTCATTATTACAGAGCGAAATTAGATTTTAACCAGATCCGTTCATAGAATGTAGTGAGCATAAAGTTAAGAAGTGTTTTTGGTATTCAAAAGAATGCATCTGCAAAACCACCAGCCTATATAAAACTTTTGTAGAAATAAACTCAAATAGAAATGGATGATGTGTGAAATGGATGATTTTATTTCAATTTGCAATCTTGAGACCAAATTAAAAGCATTAAAGTTAGGAAACAGTGTGCTAGCTAGTTGGGGACAATGCCTAAACAAAGCAGATTTAGCTCTTTCTACTTGTTTGTATTGTTAATGTGCTAAGATTTGCTGTTAAAAATTGATATCATAGAATTGAAACAATACTATCATTTAAAAGTTGATCAGGGTGCTTTCACATTAAAGGATTCCTAATAGCACCAGTCAAAATACAGAGTAAAGTTATTCCATTTTTCTAGACAAAGAAAAGCAGTATGAAAATATTTAAAAAGTAACAAATGAAAATCAGTGCCTTGTCTATGGAATTTGATGAAATGAGTAGGATGGTAATACAATAAAAGTTTAATATGGAAATATTTTGATTCACTTCCCTAATATTAGATTAAATGTCAGACATAAAAGACCAGGTCCCCATGTAAAAGTTCAAATTTACTGATATATTGCTGAAGCCTATATGCAGGAATCTTCTCAGCTAATGGTCAGCACATAAGGGTCAATGGTAGTCAGGGAGGGTTGGACCCTGTGCATTTGTGTGACTTTAGACTAATTCTTTTCATTCCTCCCCCTCACTCTGTCATATCTTCTCCTACATTAAGATACCTTGTGCAACCCATCTGTAAAATAAGGTCATAATAGTATCTTAGAGATTACTACAAGCTATAAAATAAATATCGATAGAGCCAACAATATTTTTGTAAGGATCTGCACTTTTTGTACAGCAACTAACTGATTTGGGCCAGAGTTTTCTTCAAATCTCCTTTGTAAGTTGTATGTTATTGGCTTTGTACAGCTGTTGTTGCTGTTCCCAGTTTAACCGTGTTCAGAAAATATGAACAATCTGATTAAGCCTGCTGACTTCCCTTCCCCAAATGATTTAGCTGAAATGAAGTTTTATTCCTGAAACATTTTATTTTATTTATTTCTCAAATTTATAATGCTGCCCAACTCCAGAGCAACTCTCGGTGACAAACAACACTAAAAACAATATGAGAACAATATTTACAAACAAGAAAGAATGATGATATGCAGACATAGTCATAAAACATATAATCTAATGTATGTATTCCCATAAATTTTGCTGATGTGATTACTCGTCTTTCAAGTTTCATTTTAAAACTGTGTTTTAAATTTTAATTTTATGACAAAGTTATTTGCAGACAACTTTGCTGCTGAATGTAATTATTTGTTCAATATCTCAATTCAGTTGAATCCTAGATGTGCCTTTTCTTTAATGCCTCATTTATACTATACAGGTAATCCTCAACTTATATCCATAATAGAGCATGGAATTTCTGCTGTAAGTTGTGGAGGTTTTAAATTGAGGCGCCCATGTGACCAGACACAATTTATTACACTTTTTGCAATGGTCATTAAGCAAATGCAGTGGTCATTAAGTGAATCAATGTATTCCTACGGGCATTTTAAACGTAAATTGCAGTCACATGACCATGCAAATGCAATCAATCATAAAGATCAGTTAATTGCCAAGCTCCCAAAATGTGGTCAGGTGACCTGTGTGTGTGCATGCATGCACACACGCAGTTATTAGAATTCCAAAACTGGGTCATAAGTAGGTTTTGGGGGGTCCACCATAACTTTGAACAGCCACTAAGCAATTGTACTGATTCTTCTTCCCAATTTAAGCAGTAATGAGTTGGGTTTTAACAGCAGCACGTAGCTTATTTTGTCAGTATTTCTTCATCTAAATATGTCACTTTTAAATGAGTTTCCAATGCAGTGTATACTTAATTTCTTCCCCTTTCCTGTTTCCAGTTTCACCTTAGTTCCATGTTTTATAAATATAATTTCATTGAAGTTTAATAAGTATAGTAAAAACGATTATGAGCTAAGCTATGACTTACACCAGAAGCCCTGTTTTCATATTTCCTTTTGAGCCTTTGTCATTCCTATATTTCTGCTTCTTTTTCTGGTTGCTTTCACATACTTTCATTCCTCTATATTTATAAAACGGTTCCTTCCATTTATTACCTGCTCCCCCCATTACACGGACTTCCTTTTGGGCTTGAAGATTGCTTGGATATTCTTACATAAGCTTACTTCACTTAGGAAGACAAACATCCGATCCATTGTTCCTGTAAGACATAGGAGGAAACTTCATTGCTATGTATGTTTAAGATGTTATTTTCTAATTTTTGTGCATGAAATAGACATTTGTGGTAAAATCTGGATTGAAGAACTCAGTCTAGTTTTCATGCTGAATGTGCTATCACTATTCCTAATTTTCTGCATCTGAGGACATGATCACAGTTTCTATTTTAAGGACATTAAAAGGAGAATTAGTTTAACATGCACTACTCATAGAGTTGGAATAATAAATTATTTTTCCTGGAACTTACAGGTCATGTACTCTCAAATTTTCTTTAAGATCTGTTTCAAGATTCAAACTGTAAGAACAGACTTTGCAGACCTTCTGAGCTCAGCCACCTGAGTTCTGGCCCCAGCCCCTTCTGATTGGTTAGGTAGGGGCAAGTAGTAGTTTATACCTTTTAGTGGCATACCCCTTCTAAGATGCCATACTTGAACCCAACTGTATTGAATAACTTCTATCCAGTCTTCAAGCTATTATTTCAAATTCATTTTAATGCAAAAGAACATAATCTCTGAAAAATACATACCATTCACAGAAAAAAAATCAATCAAATTGCACGCCTTATTGATTAATCAAGAATATTAGGAAGGATTGGGTTTAATGTGCTCTTGGAGAGGTTTCTTTAAAAATCAAGAGGACTTTAGCAGCAAGGAATCTAAAACTAACTAGGGAGTTATAATGCAGCAGTTGGCAGAGACATAAGCGGTTCTGAGATTGGTCTTGTATAAGTTCATCTGTTGAATCTTCCTAGCATATTTGAAAGAACCAAAAATAATTCTAATCAGAATAGAAGAGCAAAGGAAGGTGGATTGATTTGTACTGATGTTTTTCTAGAAATATAATTTATTTGCAATAATAAAGGAATGAAAGAAACATTCGTTCCAAGAAATATGCATAAATATCCAAATAGAGAACAGCTTTGTTTCAAAGCTTTCCCCCTGTCCACTATTGCAACGGGAAGAAAAGAGTTAATGAAAATAATCTAGTTCTATTCACTTATTATATTTTTCCACCAGAACCAACTTTGTTTATACCACCTCAGTTGCAAAAGAAAAAAAAAGCTCTTACATTTCATTATGTAATCATGTCTAGCCAGAACTCTCTCTCTCTCTGTGTAGGAGTGTTTCCATAGTTTGTAATCAGAATAATTTATTGATATAAATAGAATTATGGAAGTATAAATCTCAAAGGAGATTGGAGTTCAGTCTTTAGTCTTGCCTGCTCGTTTAAATACAGGAGAAGCATTGGTTATATTTCAGAAGAAGTTATTGAACACCAGTCTGGTATGTAATCAGATTGTTCTCATCCATGAACCGATTGTGGATGAGGCATCTGAGATGGCCTGTATAACCAGGTCTTTCATCCCTCCTGCTTAACATCTATCTGAATCTACTGGCTGAAGTTATCCATCAATTTGGGATCAATAACTGATATTACCAGTTGTACATTTCAACCATGGTCCAGTCAAGTCATATTGTCAAGGTCTTGACCCAGTGCCTGGTGCTTTGTGGTTCTGAGTAGGGAGGAACAGGCTCAACACTGACAAGAACTTGTAGCTCTAGGTAAGGTTTGTCCTGAATGGGATTGTACTTCCTCCTTTAGAAATGGCATGTGTTTGAAATCATGACTTCTGCTCAACAGGTAGCTGTCAGCTATGTTCACCTCAAAATCATGCACTGTATCTATACTTGGACTGTCTTCTGTAATCAGACTTGACATGCTTTAGATCCCACCAATTTAGTGTTATCAGATGAGACCTAGGAAGCTGGACTTCTCTGTTGTACTGCCTGTCCTCTGGAATCTCATCCCCCAAGAGACTCGTATGGCCCTCACACTAACCCTATTTAAATGAGCCCTTCAACTTGTGTCTGTAAATTTCCCAGAATCATTTGGATAGTGAGATAGGTGGTATATAAATTTATTTGATCGATAGACAGAGCTTAGCTTTTTCTCTCACCTTGAAGTAAAACAGTTAATTATAAAATGGCTGTATGTTTCATTCTGTTGTCTAACAGCCTGCTTATATTTCCAAGAAAAATATAAGCCTGCTTATATTTCCAAAAAAAATATACTTGTGAATTCTCCTTTTCCGAAACACAATAATTTTTGGTAAAAACATATTTTTATCCAATGTACAGATGTGATGATATTTTTATCTACAAGTTATCTAGAAAGAGTTTGAGTTTGGAAAATGGCTTCCTTGAAAAATTGGCTTCATAAAACAAATTCTCTCAAATCTTGATAGACACTCAGGGCTTTATAAGACCCGGTACCACTTTTCCAAAAACACTCTGTGATCAAATAAATTATTAGGTATAAACAGTGACTTTGGCCATGCACTTTTCATCTGTATGGGGGATGAATAAGTTATCTTTGACAATATCAAAGGATGGCAACTCCGAACCCTTCCAGGCTATATTCCAGCAAAAGGAGAAACTAAGAGGAATTCAAGAGGTACAGATTGAAGGACAGGTCTAAAAGAGGTTCAGAGTCTAAGCTTAAAAATACTCTTTGTGGAACCGTGATAAGTTGTGGAAACAAATTGTTTTAATTGTTTAATAAAAGTCTCTTTCTAAATGAGCTAAGTGTCTGTGCTGTCCCATATTTTCCTATATTCTGCTCTTAAAGACTTAAAGAATGTCTAAGCTTTGAACAGGGTCTAGTGATGTCATCATAACAAGAAAAGACCCCATAACAAAAAGGATGTGTGACACAAATATGCCCCCTAAGTTTTGAAACATGTGGCAGAAGTAATAGCCAATACAGCTGTGCAGCTTTTTGGATTTGATTCCAAAAAAGTACAGTGGTACCTCACAAGATGAGAAACTCGCCGGACAAGCAAAAAATTTAATCAAAAATATTCCGGGAGACCAGACCTGGGCATTTTGAGGCCCACGGGCCAAACACGGCCCGCCGGCCAGCTTTGAACGGCCTGCGAAATGTTGCTTAAAAAGTCAGAAAATAAAACCTTTTTATGCGTAGATTAAAATCCAATGCTTTTACTTTGACGC
>JANHZU010006015.1:851641-863243 GCA_032468055.1 Acrochordus granulatus | reverse complement strand
TGACTTTCCATTGTTTCCTATGGGAAATTGCATTTCTCTTTACGAGCATTTCACGCTAAGAGTGTTCTTCCGGAATAGATTAATCTCATCTTGTGAGGCACCACTGTATTTAAAAACTCATTTTGCATTAGATTTTCAATTTTCCTTTGGGTATTTGAAATTATGAGAGGACATTCCAGAAGATCCTACAGGACTTCCTTTAACATTATTGCAGTTATATTATGTGGGAATTCTTAAGAAATAATGCCTTAACAATTTAATACTCCATGAATAATAAGCTATTATAAATTTTTATGTGTTTTACTTTGCTTTTAGAATGAGATTTTATAAGCCAAAAAGTCAGACATCTCTGTCTTAGTAATTAAGAATTAAAACAATTAATCCAAGCAAGCTCCGATTAGAATATTTATTAGAAGGAAGGTTAAGGTTACAACACAAACATTCCAGCAAGTATTTACTTTCGAATAGAAAACCTACCTGTATATAAGTAATCTAAGGCAGAAATACTCTGGATTCTTTCCTTGTGCTTTTGGGTGCAAAGAAAAATATGCTTTTTTTTGTTTGCTTTTCATTTTGGTAACTGCTATTAGTGTTCTTTTAAGTGTGAGCTATCCTTACATTAACTATAAAGAATACCAATTTGTTTTTAAGCCACAGGATTACTAACTTTATCAATTCAATTGCAAAGATTAAATAGCTTGTGAAAGTGACCAACGTTTTAGATGATTTATCAAGTGTACATTCTTTTAAAATCATACTTTGGGAAAAAAAGTAGTTGCAATATACAAATAGATAAATAGGTACTGCCTAACTTAGTGGGAAGGTAACAGCATTCCATACGCCTCAGCTTACAGTCATGCCCGCCATATTACCATGGAAGCATCTTCAGACAACGCTGGCTCTTTGGCTATAAAACTAAGATGAGCACTGCCCCCTAGAGTTGGACAAGATTGAAAAGGGAAACCTTTACCTTTTACTTCTTTTTTTCTCAGTGACTGATGCGTGAATCATGAGATCACAAGATCATGAGATGATTTTTTATCTCATATACAGCTGGAATATGAACATGATTATTGCTAAGCATTTGCTGTATTAAATGATTGCCTGTGTGCCTTAGCTAAAAGCAACTTGCATACCTACCTCTTCTTCCTTGCAGCTTGTTTTAAATAGTGTTTGTTGACAGGATCTCTGGAAATATCTCATTAACATTATACTGCAATTTTATTCTTACTGAAGGAGTTCTCAAACTTTGCAATACTGTTACTGCAATAAATACATATATGTAACCTCATTCCATTCATAAATAAAGCTAATGATTACATTGGATTAGGGCTGAGCACTCCCCTTTTTATAACAAAATTTTAATCTTTGTATCAATAATAAAACAATATTAGAACCATGGTAATTTATAAAATAAAACTGTTTTACTAAAAATTAGTACAGATGTCATCAGATTTAAAATCAGCTTTTTTGCATAATTCCAAAAATCTTGAATATCAGCAATTTTCACACCACATTTACTTTTTAATAATATTTGCTTTTAATTGTACCATGTATGGAAAATTCTGACCCACACAAATATAATACTACAAATTTTGATCAGCATTATGGGAAGATTGGTTGTCTTCATCTTTCTTTTACTACTGAACAAAACTATTTCCATTATGAAAGGATAACAATTTGAAACAATAAAAAAATTGAACTTCAGTAACACATGCATTTCTGCAGACACTTCTTGTATCTATATATTCTGCCAAATTATACATTACATACCACACTAGCAGAGATGCCAAAGGCAGAAGAATATTGTAAGAGAAGTCAAAATAATATTTTATGTTTAAAAATACGTTATAAAAAATACCATTTTGAAGAAGTTTTGTAACTCAGTTATGGAAAGGAAACTAGTCAGAAAATGATTTGTCACTTTACTAATACTGAAAATTGTGAGCTTGATTATAGTACTATGCCTGAGGCAAAATCTTTAAAGAATTTGCAATCGCCTCTACCACCCATAGTTTGAGTTTCATTTATGTATTACATTTCTAAGTTCCCAACTTCATCACAACTATAGACAGCATATAAAGCACATGAAACAATATAAAACAAAAAAAAGGTCTGGAAAAAATAGAACACAAACTATAATGGAATCACATAAGGGGTCTACCATCCACTCTAGCTCAAGGTCAGGGGGAAGAGGCTTTAAGAACTCATGTAAATAAGGTCAGGTTAGGGACCATTCACATTTTGGGGGGGCATCTTTTAGAGGATCGGTATTAAAATAATATTTTGTTTCTGAGTCCCATCAAATAATATTGTCTAATCGATGGGACCCAACGCACATTAACTGTCCCATTTTCCAGGATGTCAAAAGCTACAGGAGACAGATGGTCCCTCAGCGAACCAGGCCCTGTGCCATGAATGGCTTTGCAAGTGAAAACTTTGAAAAAAAACTTTTTGCAAGTTTTCACTTTGCAAGTGAAAACACCTTGAATTGTACCTGGAAGCCAACTGGTATGGGCGTTGTGAGGGAGTTCTTTTGCGAAATGCCACAGACCATCAGCAGAGACTGTTGTTATTTTCCCTGTATTCCCAAAGAGCTTTTATCACATAAAAACTTCACAAACCTACTCATTTTCCTAACTTCTACTCAATACTTGTCATTAAGCCTGTACTACATGATACTGTACTTAGAGTAGTGTCAGCATCTAAGCCTATGTGTACATGTATATTTTGAACATTCCTATAAACATTTCTGTTCCCTTTGCTGTCTGAGCTTAGAACAAAGTCTAGCCACCTTCAAACTGGTTGATTTCTATTGCTGTCAGCTGCTGTTTCGAATTGATGCTGAAACATTGGCATTGCAGGTTTTCACTGTGTGCTGGGTGGGGAAAAGAAAGACACTTTATCAGCAGCTGGCTGGCTCTAGACTCTCAGCATCTCTGCCGGAGTGGTGAGGCTGCTGGGCTCTCTCTGCTTGACTGCTACTGCCTTACTAAAGTCCAGGCTTGCTCCTCTTTCACCATCAGTTGCTTTCTGAGATAATGGCTGCTCCACTACAAATTCTTCCTCCCTCCCTGTTCTCCCACAAAACACAAATCTCCCTCCAGAATACACCTTGCACTGGTGCCACCAGCATTTTCCTTTTATAATTGGAAACCAGTTTGGTCCAGTGCTGTCTTAAAGTCCCAGGAGAGAAAACAAAAGAATGGAAGAGCTTGTGTTGGTCACTGTTTTCCTTCCAAAGGCATACTATGGCATATTCTCCAGTGCTGCTGTGTTCTGGACCAGTAGCTTCTGAGTGGTTTTTGATGGCAGATTATGCAGATCACATTATAACAGTCCAAAAGTGAAGTGACTAAAACATGAATTACTGTTCTAAGAACCTTCCATTCCAGGTGTAGGCAGAAGTGGCATACTAGATGAATTTGCATGAAATTGCTCTTGCCATTTGTTCCTGAAGCCAAAACTGTCACACCCAAATTATGTGCCAGTCCCAAAGGGAAAAGTGCATTTCCATTCTGGACTGAATTTGGAACATACCCCAGTTACTCAGTCTTGTCAGGGTGGAGCCTAAGCTTGTTCCTCCCCATCCAGACACTAGAACACAAGAGCATCACTTGGTTGATTGCGGGTTAAGATATACAGCTGGGAATTATCAGTATATTGATGATAAAGGTAAAGGTTTCCTTTGCCAGTCAGTGTCTGAGTCTAAGGGGTGGTGCTCATCTCCATTGTCTAGTTGAAGAGCCAGCATTCGTCCAAAGATGCTTCTATGGTCAACTGGATTTAAGTGCTGAAAGAAAGATCTTTGGACAATCTCATTACTTGCTGAGTTCACACATGGCAGTAAAACATAATGTGCTTTGTTTAGTGGAGTTTGTTTCTATAAACCCAGCAGCTTCAATTTGTAAACTGTGATCTAAAAATAGTGTTATATGTGAAATAGGCTTATATGGCTAGTATAAGAAACTATGATTAGAACAATTCATGGTTTATTGTGATGTATAAACTTGAGGAATGTTAATTTGACAGTTTATTTTTCTTAAAAAAAGAATGATTTTTTATCTAAACTAAACTATCTAGAGAGAATCCAAAAATGTGTTCTGCTTTTAGACAACTCCAATAATTATTTAATCTTAGATTATTTGGGAAATCCCCTGAACTTCAAATGTGGATTGTGATGTTATTGGCAATTTCAGACCCCAAGAGTATATCATACCCATCTTCTATGCACTCTACAGTTCTTAAGATCTTGATTTCTAGCTACTCTGCTGTGAGCATGAAAAAAGACAGGTGAAAAGTACGAATTGCTATGACAAAAGACAGGAGTGAACATCTTAAAGGAGTAGGCTTTTATATAAAAGTTTATTTTATTTTTATATATATTTTTTCAATGCATAGGTAAAGTGTAACCTGTTCATTAAAGTGACGAGGGAGGCATCATAAGCAGCTTCACTGGGCTGGATAATACATTTTGAAAAACACTTGTAACAGCAGATACATTTGTAGTCAAAAGCTACTTGTTCAGGATGTTTACTAGAGTCTCAAATTTCATAACTAGTGATGTGTAAAATTCTGAATTTAGATTAACAGATGCAGCAGACAAAGTAAAAATGGCTTACTTCCGACTGCATTGTGTGTCCAGGCACTTTAGATGAATTGTCAAGTCTAATCTAAAGCTCTCAGAAATTAATAAAAATATTTATAAGCATTTGCAGTGGCTTAGTTTTAATTTTTACTGTTTGTTGGAAAAGATGTAAGGATATTGATAATTTGCAGTGAACCAATGGCCTGTTGATTATTGGCATTATTCTTGCTGCTATGGTGCCACACACAAAGCAAAAAATCATTTATTCATTAATTAACTCTTTCATTTTTATATCACCAACTCCCAAAGTTCTGTGGTGATTTTCAATTAAACATAGTATCACACATCTTGGAAATGTCATATTTCTTTCTAGAAGTTATTTGTTATGTGTCGTGCTAATTCATAGGATAACAATGCAGAAGATTATTCATTAGGTCAGTTTGACAATAGAGAGAGAAGCTTATCTTGATAATAATCCTTTCTACACTGGGTCAATTACATCTTTATGTAGAGACTTGTTTGGATAAAGAACTGGAGTTTTTTTTATCAACTTCATAAATCACAGCCCCAATAATTTTACATCACTGTATATAAAGAAGGGTACTTCTTGTAGTTTCTCTCTACTTTTTCTAATAATTAAGACTTCATGCATTGTAATACGTAAAATGTTACATATGGAATAATTCAACTAATAGTGGAGGAAGAATTTTACATAGGGAGTTGGGAACTGTGATCGCTTACCCTTAATAAGAGAATATACTTGGAGGGAGACTGTGTGGATGAGTGTGGGAAGGGACCCCATCCTATTGCTTCTTGGATTTCATGACAAAGGACTTCCTTCCTAATTTGAGCCCCTCACTTAGAGCAGCTATGCTGAATGGGATATTTACTGAAGGAGAGAGGCCCTCTTAAGGTCAAATTGTCACATGCTGTCTAGGAACAAGAGTCTTCATTCTTGCTCCTTGTAACTAGTCCTATATTGTATATGGAGCAAAGACTTCTAGGCTTGTATTTCAGTATGCAATTAATTGTTTGTTTCTGTCTGACATTCTAGGAATCTGGATTTTCAGTTTACATGCGAACTCTCAGAGAGAGAGATCACGAGAAGATAGGGAAGAAGAAAGATGAGTTGTAATTTCTGCCTCAAAAAGAAACAAAACAATTCCACTGCACTGTGAAGGGTCTCAGGGTCACTGGTAGAATGCCTGAGATTACACATCTTTTAAAGAACAAACTTTGTTTTTATAGACCGCCATTGCCATTTTCTACAACTTTGAAAATAAATTGAAATCATTCTTTTTTTTTAAGAAAAATGCCATTGTTGTTGCCATATTCTGTTATGGAGAAGAACAAAAGAAGAGCATTTACTTGCTGATCAGTGCACCTATGTCCATAGATATTCCTATGCAATCTTTTTGTAATCTGTAGGTTTGATAGTGATTTCCTCTGACAAAGTAATCTTTGTGTTTTTAATTTTGAAAAGAGATTTTATGAGAAATGGCTTTTAAAAATGGGAGGAAGAAAATAAGATGCAAAAGTATTCATCAGGTGCAAGTAGGGGAAGTAGAGCTTTCTGGTCCCATGGGCCTTTGCCCAGAGATTCTTCAAAGACTGTTTTATAGGGTTATGTGTGCATAGCACTTACTTCAAGAACCAGTTTGGGGGATCCACATTCTGCATAGTCCCACTTTGTGTAGCTAATGGGACATCAGCAAGAAGAAGGCACATGGCAGAATTGCTACACTTAAAGGGTTGGAAGAGGGAGGGGAGAATCATTTTTCCCAGAATCAGTGGAGACATTTCTAGCCATGTTCAGTTTTGCCAAACATACAACATAGCTGGTTATGATTAGGACATATTTTGGCAAACTTTCAAAGATATGCTTCTTCTCTACCCTCACCCCAGATTAATGTGGGAAAGTCATTTTAAAATGCTCAGGGATAAGAAATAATAAAGCAGCATTGACCATTTCAGATCTTAATTGACTGTAGTGGTGTTCATTTTCCTCCTCTTCTTTTTGGAATATGCCATACCTGTTTACATATCTTTATAGAATGTATGATTGATTAAAATCAATGTCTCTGCAGCAGTACACATCAAGTTTGAAAATGATTCTCTGTATGTGTTGACATTCATGTTGTCAGATGCTCCCATAGATGTAGTGCAGATATAAAGTTCTCCTTTATGATAACAACTGAGTATTTGCTAAGCATTCCATCTGACTGTGTGTTTGACAGAGGCATTGATATTTTTGAGAGGAAGAACCATCGTGCAACGATACGTGTTTATGTTCCAAAGGCTTGTCTGTATGTGAATATTAAAAGAAGTATGACTTTTTAAGAGCTCTATAGAAACAGGCCATGCTTTAAAAAAAACACTTGTTTGGCCTTGTCAGCAGTGTAAGAAAATACAGCATTAGAACCAGCTTTTACAAGTCTGTAATCGTGTACTAATTCTGTGAAGGTGATCTGGACACTGTCTTCATGGGTTTATGATTATGATTATTTTTGTGATTTTGAATTGGATCCAAAAATAAAAGGCTGGAAATATGCAGTATTGATTCCCTTTATTTTACAACATATAAACGACCTTGCCTGAAGTTAAACAAGTGGTAGAAAGTCCTATCATTACAATAAGCCAATGGTGCCATAAGGAAATGTCCAGCATTTTTATTTTCTTCTCTCTCCCAAAAGTCTCTGGGAAAGAAGAAAAACCTCTGCATTTTTGTATTCCTTCATTGGAAAACCCCTCTGCTCCCTCTAGTGGAGGATTCAGTGAATTAATAAAACTTTATCAACAACATCTGGAATATCTCCACTATCGATTATTTCTTTGCAGTGCATAGGGAGCTGCAGAAGGGTGTGTGCATATATGTGAGAGAGAATAGAGTAAATGAAATTTGGAACTCAAATTACCTTGCAGAAGTTCTTGAGTTAAAGCAGAATCCAGGTATAGTAGGGAAAGGTTGCCTGGAGAAGTTGGATAGGATGGAATTAACTTGGAGACCAACTGCAAAACCAAAAGTTGTGAAGAATTTCCTTTTACAAAACCCCTGCCTCTGTCAAGCAGAATTGGAGTTCCTTCACACCATAGATCTGGAATCCTTTGTCGGTTGAATGTATATCCAAGTAAGCTTATATTCCATAGATGGTAGTCTGCTTTAGATGGTCATGATGGCACAAGCTTATGCATGATGTCCTGGGATATTTTTATATACAATCCATCCATATCACCTATCACATTAATGCTAAATTATTATGGTCTCTCTCTCTTTATTATCAAACTACAATTTATGTGTTTTTCATTTAGACACTGGTTAGCAGTGGAGCCTAAAACAGTTAAAAACATTAAAAACATCACTACCACCTGATGAAAGGAAGAATTGTTTGTTTCTCTTCCTCCTCCTCTTCCTCACATGAGCATCTAAAGTATTGATTTGTCCTTGACTTTAATTGGAGTATTAAAATGCAGTCTTGAGTTCAGTGAGACAAATATTTAAGGTGAATTGTACACATAGGTATCTTGTATTGTCCATGTTATTAGCTTCATAAACCATAGTTGCTAAGTTCATTATTTCCTCTGTACTCCTAACAAGTGCTTCTAAAAAATCCCCTTTATTCTTTTCATAGCATGGATGGCTAAACGGAATTATAATAGTGTAAAGTGTAACATGTTGGAGAATGATTCCTAGATTGTTGAATCTTTCACAAGTCCACATTACCAACCTGGATTTACTGTTCCAGATTTGTTTGGAAATAAGCCAGGACCATGATAAACTTTGTATTTCTGGTTAGCTTAGCCACTTCAATTTGATTTTTTACACTAGTATAATGCTATTGGTGACCAGTGTTTTTGCTAGAAAGTGAAGATCTTTCTGAGAAGCCAGGCTTCACGATTTTGGATGAATGCAGCCTCAACATCTTATGGGATGCTTTCTTCTGACCCTTCGTTCGTTAATAAAATTTGCAAAAGGACAGGACTGTGAAAGGAGATCTCAGGAATTCCCATTCTTCATTTACGGTGCACTTTCTGCTTTTTTTCTGGCCCAATTAAAGCTTGTGTTTGTTTGGCACTCATTAATCAGTTAGAGCCTCTACTATGAATTCAGTGAATGATGATAGGCTGATTTGCCTTATGTGGTAGTAAGCTTGTTAACCATAACATAAATCTAAGCAATGGTGCCATGCCAAGCAGGATCTTTTATTAGACTCTGCATGATCTTTCCTATTAGACAGTTAGCTGTCTGGAAAATAAATGCTGTTTTCTCTCTCTGAATACAATCTAACCCTTACCATTATCTTCATGTTTTCCTTTCTTTTATTCTGAGATGGCTATTGTTAATGGAATTTTTTTCCTGGAGATTTTTAGCAATATAAAAGTGATTGTTAGTATATTACTGCCTTGTTCATGTATTACTGCATGCATTGTTTTTATGGACTCAACACAAAAATAATGGAATTACTCTTTGTACAGATAACTTTATTTTAATTAAGAAGGCCAGCTGCTTTCCTTTCTCCTTCCTAGTATTACTCTGGCATACAGATAGTCCTTGACTTACAACCTCAATTAGGACTGGAAAATGTGTTGTTAAGCATGGAGGTCATGAAGTGAGGCATCACATGGTCGCACCTAGTTTTACAATCTTTTTTTCATGGTCATTAAGCAAGACATTATATGACCATGACTTGTGATCATTGATTTTGTTGATCAGAAGCTAGCTGGGATAGTTGAAAATGGCAATAATGTGATCCTAGGATGCTGCAACCCCCCACCACCACCTCTTTGGGGGAAGCCAGCTGGCAGCAATGGGAGCAGTAAGTCAAGCTGTGGAGGAAGCCCCAGATGTGAACATTGCCTGCCAGCCAGGGGGGTGTTAGAAATGTATAATGCTTGTGAGCTGCCAAGAGTTTTCAGAGATTGGCAGCATAGAAATGTGAGGATGGATGGACAGACAGACAGATAGATGAATACCTGCTGGTTGTCAAATGCCCAAATCACGATCAACTGACTGCAGGGACACTATGATGGTCATAAGTGCGAAGGCTGATTGTAAGTCACTTTTTTCACTTCAAATAGTAACTAAATGAATGGTCATAAGTAAAGGACTATTTCTATTCCGGGTTGGGGACTGTTTGTGTACTAATTATATTGTATATGCTCACTAAAGGCAGAGAAGACAACTCTCTTAAATTCAGCAACTACAGTGGCATTCAGATAAGGCAGGAAATTGAACACAACTTCTGGGTTCCTAAAATCTAGTTTGGTAGATCTTGGGAACTTCATAGATATGCTGTATCTTGTTTTCAGCAACATGTTTTCACAATGCATTTGATTATATCCATGATAAAATGGATTAGATACATTTTAATTATACTACTAACAAATAGTACTGTAGTTGGATCAACACAAGTGTATTAATGTCTGCATCAGACTAGAAGGAGGTCTTGAGTAGAATGGCAGAAGACACGTCTTAAGCCCTGTACAGTTAACATTTTATAAGGGACACCAGAATGGCTCAAACATAGAGCTGAACCAAGACGAAATTTAAAAGATATGTAAAATCAAGCATTAGTATTAGAAAAAACAAACCGAAGAGAAAGAACTCTCTTGAAAATGTGGAAGAAAAACTCAGGTGTAAAGCTATATGAACCTGTAGTGCAGTGTGACTGTTTTAAAAGCCACTGCAGATAAATCACAAGAATAATAGCTCCAGAGCTAATCAAGTTGCATCCATCATCATTTTAAGAGCAGGTGTAAGAAAGACCTTTTGCAGGGGAAGAAAACCATGATTATGAGAGCTCTGAAAATTTTTTAAAAAATGAACATTTTCTAAAACATAAAACAACCCGTATTCTAATCTTGCGACCCTTGTTCATTCCCTTATCTCTGATATTCTATAATCTTCACTGCCATTAAAGAAACTTGTTATTATATTGTAATGGTAAATTGCCTGAATTTATTTTTTCCAGTCATTTCAATTTAGCTGTGCAGAACAGACAACAGATGCACCTCCAAGTCTATAAATCTTATAAAAAAGAGGGCTCAAACATTGGTGATGTCGTAAGCTTTATAAGCAATAGGGGTGTTTCCTTCTTTACCAGATGAAGTAAATACAAAAATTAAAATATTAATCCCCACCTCCTGTGTGGAAAAGCTACTCTGCATATGAAGCATGCCACTTGATTGAGTTTTTTGATTGAATTGAGCTTTTGAATTTTTTTAAAAAATATGCACTGTAATGACATATATAAAAAATTGTTTTTGTATTATATTTCTTCCTAGAGTTTTACATTGCTTTAAAAAACAGAGAATAAAAGAGGTTAAAACTTTGCAGATCAAACTCTCTTCTGTTATTTTGCCCCAACTCAGTAGATTTTATATCAGATTTTGGCCCAGACTTTCCTAATTAAATAGCTATGGAGCTCAAACTGTTACATGCTGGTTTGTCGTGTCTGAATCTTTTGTAGGCTATTAAAGTTTAATTGTTTATTTCACTCAAAATAATCTAATTTAAAAGACATCTTGGCTGAAAATGAAATGAGCTATGAAAGGATAAATAGGTGGCAAATTATATTTGCATTTTGAGTGCAAGAGGGGAAGGAAGCAAAATCTTCCAGGGCCAAAGATTATATGACAATATACCAATGGGAAAACAGGATTCTTTAATGTTCAGGTCATTGTGGAGTAACCAGGGAAAAGAACTGCTTAAAGCCCAGTAATTGCACTGAACATGCACCAAAGCCAGTAATTCAGAGTGATCTCAAAAGATGAAGTCACTATTGGCAAGTTTCAGCTTCATTTTTAGTTAATAAAAGTCTGCCCTTCTCAGTAATTAATACAGATAAGGACATAGCCAACAGCTCTGGAATTTGCAGACAATTTTGTTTGTGATAGACAAAATAGGACTTGATGGAGGTGGGAAAAGCTACAGCCATTGCTTTCAGTCGAAGGCTAATTATACTTTTGTCCTTCCTGTAAAGATGAGAAATGAAAGGCCTTCCCATTTTGAATGCA
>JANHZU010006015.1:805052-815088 GCA_032468055.1 Acrochordus granulatus | reverse complement strand
TCTGAAACAAGTAACCATGATTAACACACGATATAAAGCAGAAACAGAGCAAACTAACCAGCACTTATGGATCTGCTCCAAGGCAGATTCTGGTCTTGGCTGCTGCTAGGCCAACTGCTGTCCGGCGCCCCTGCTGGCTCAGAGGATCCACTGTTGAGGCAAAATGGCCTTTTCCCTCAGCAACGTCTTTCCGGGGGTCTTTCCTGGGCAGTTTGGAAATGTTTCTCGTCATTACCTGCCTCCGTGCTATGAGAAGGGAGAAGAGATGGGCAGCAGGGGATGGGCTGGATGGTGTCAGGTGACAACTGGGTGTGTGTGTGTGCATGCTTTGCGAAGATTCCCAGTTGGTATGAGGGAGAGGAGAGGGAGGGGATTGCCTGGAAGGAGCATCTGGAGTCTGAGTCTCAGCAGTTCCTTCTCTTCAATGCCTTTCACTTAATTTACACTGTTTAAACAGCGAGAGAGGAGAACCATCGGAGATTTCCCACACAACCTCATTGTGCGGTGCTCGTCTTGCGAGTCGCCGCTTGTCAACCAAATTAAATTTTATTTAAAAATTTTGCTCGCCTTGCGAAAATCTCGTGCACCGAGGTGCTCGCAGTCTGAGGTTTCACTGTAATTTCTGAGTTTCTCTGGGTGAATTCAATTGCAGTATAGATTAAGGAGATACTATCTATATTGGAAAGAGCAAATTTGGTTCAGTCGAAGACTATTAAAAGCTCCTCCTTGTATTAATAAATTACAATTCTGAAAACATTTTTAAGGAAGAATTATATTGAAGCAGGTGTGCTAAAAGATAGGAAAAGATTGCAAAAAAGGTAGATTTGTTTTGGAGTACATGATCCCCACTAATAACCTATTTGTCTCTTGGTTTGAATGCATATCATTTGCAAATTGTGAGAATTGTAGACAGATCCAGTGGATGAAAAAAATCTTTGCTTGGGCTCATATATTAAGCCATGATTTGCTCAATCCTAATTTGAATAAGCCATATTGGCTGGATTAACATAATATTAAGCCAAAAAATAAATCTAACTGCAGCTTGGGTTTATACAAGCCCAACCTCTGTATTTTTGTCCATAATATAATTCTCAGTATTTCACATAGTAGATCCTTTTCTATGGTAATATGATTATGGTACTTTATGGGATTCTGCTAAGCCAGCAGTGAAAAGCTAATGCTTTAACGCCTTAATTAAATTTATGGTATACACTCACGTTGTTCAGGACTAAGGAAGTGTAAAGTAACTCATGATAAGTCTTTCATAGGAAGCCAAATGATAACAGTGATCTCAGAAATGTGTTAACTGTTCCTGAAACATTAGATATCACAAAGGATGTCTTACATATTTTTAAAAATGTGTTTAGAATGTTTACACAAGAAATTGCTTGATACATATTGTTTTGCTCCTACATTTCTAACTTTCCATATTTCCAGAAGGATATACCCCAGGAAATATTTCCCACTTTCCCACTGTAATATAAATTTGCTTGCAGCTATTGCTATGAGTTACGGATTTATTTAGATAGGTGCCAAAAAGTTATTTTCAGTTAAGGGTTGGGCAACTTTGATGAGTTTTAGTTTTTATTACCCTTCCCTCTGAGTAGGAATGCCCAGCTCAAAACTAGTTTGCCAAGTACTTGTGGTCGAAGATGAAATGCTATATTCAACTATGTTGGTAGACTTTTCTCTTGGATTTCAAAATTGTAGCTAGAAATTCTACTGCTACAAGAATGCTTACGGTTGGGACTCTTTTATGGATAAGAGATCACTCTAAACTATAGTTACACGAGTTGGCAGCATTGTTTAAAGATAATCGTAAAATACAATAATTTCTATAGATATTGTCAAATCAAGCCAATCAGTGTCTAAATGTTCTATACTGTAGTCCAATACAGTAAAAAAAAATTGGTTCATGTATCCAGGATGGAAATTTACCTTCTGTTGCTATCTTCTGGAAGTTTGGGAAACTTAGTTTATGGCATTTACTATGAAACAGAATGGACTTTACTCTTGCAAACAGACCTGATTTAAAGTGATGAATCTGAGGCTGGGTTTTTATTCCTTCCATGCAACATAGAATCTTCTCAATATAAGTTATTTGGGTTTTTTTGCACTGCAGGAGAACAACTTAACAAGAAAAGGTTTTAGCTGTTTGCATCCACACTCCTTTTAACACTATCCCACATGCCCCTTCCTTAAGAGGTCATTTCTTAACCCTTCCCTCCATTCTGGACAATTATCATCTGATCTCCAGTGTTCCCTTTGTGGAGAACATTGTGTAAAAGGTGGTTGGACAGCAACTACATATAATTTTGGAAGAAATGTTTTTTCTGGACCCGTTTCAGTTGGACTTCAGAGCAGGGCATAGAATGAGGACAACACTGGTTGCACTTGTTGATTACCTTTGACAGAGCTGAGATGGAAGTTGTGCATCTTGTGCATTTTGACTTCTCAGGGACTTTGAATACCATCAGTCACACTATCCATCTGGATTGGCTGTGGAAGATGGGAGAGGGACTGATACACTTCTTCAGCCTCTACTGATGGGGAGAGAGCATGTTCCTTGCCCCTCATTTTAGGATGCCTCCAAGCCCTACATTCCCCTCTCTCCTTTTTAAAATCTACATCAAACCACTGGGTGAGGTCAGCTGTCAGTTCAGGGTCTGCTATTATCTGATGACAGGTTTATATCTCAACCCCAGGTAAGCAGGTGAAGCTGCTGATGCGCAGACCCAGTGTCTGGAGGCTGTTCAGGTCTGGCTGGGCAGAACAGACTTTGATTCAATCCTGACAAGACGGAATGGTTGAGACTCACAGCTGCTGCTCAAAGAGCAGGTGGCAGCTAAGGCCATGAGAGCCTTGGCAAAGTGCGCCAGTTGTGCACTTTCCTCAACCAGGAGGTCCTTCAGGCCCAGTCATGCCCTGGTCGCTTCATGACTGGATTATTGCAGTGTGCTCTACACGGGGCTGCCCTTGAAGATCCCCTGGAAGCTACAGTTGGTTCAAAATGCAGTGGCACAAGCATTAATGGGTAGCAGTAATTACTGCCATGCAGACTGCATTGATTGCCAGTCATCTTCTGGATGTGGTTCAGGATGCTGATCATTGCCTAGCAAGCCCCTCGTGACACAGGACTTGGATATCTGAGGAACTGCCTTTCTCCACTTGTTTCTGCCTGTCTGATGCGTTCAGGCAGAGTAGCTGTGCTCCAGGTCCCTTCTATTAAGTGCCGTCACTTTGTGAATCTGAGGAAATGTGTTTTCTCTGTTAAGGCCCCCACCCTCTGGAACAGCATCCCTCAAGAGGTTTGGACAACTTCCTCTCTCCTGGGAACCCCAAAAGCCCTTAAAAGAGCTAGCTTTGCTCCCAGGCTGCAGTTCATGTATTTGTCATGCCCCAGTTGTGGTTTTTTGTTACTGGTTGTTTCAGTCAGGGCACCTTTGCAAAATCTTATACTCATGCAAAGCATTCTTTAATCTGCCAAGATTCCTATCTATGGGCAAACAGCAATAAAAAAACTAAATAATTCATCCTGTCATTTTTTTTGTTCCTTTAAGACATTAATCTCGCCAGACTGATGAAGGTTTAGGAAGGATCACTTCTGGATCTTTTTCTGCATACCAAGGACTCAATGCTGTTTTCTCTCTCAGCTCCTTGGGAAATAGCTCCTCCCTCTTGCAGTTCAGGGCCAGATTCTATCACACGAATCAGCAAAGAAGAGGCATATATACATAGTCCTTGACTTAAGACCACAACAGGGACCAGAATTTCCATTACAAAATGAGGCAGTTGTTCAGTGAATCACACCCAATTTCACAACCATTTTTGCCACAGTTGTGAAGCGAATCACTGCAGTTGTGAAGTGAATTAAGTGGTCATTAAGTAAATCAGCTTCTCCCATTGACTTTGTTGAAAGCTGACTGGGAAGGTCACAAATGGTGATTATGTGACTATGGGGCACTGTAACTTCCATAAACAGTTGGCAAGCACCCAAATTTTGATCCATGACCTTAGGGATGCTACAATGGTTATAGATGTTACAATGGTTAGGGATGTTACAATTGGTTGTAAGTTACTTTTTCAGTGTTATAACTTCAAACTGTCACTTAAGCAAATGGTTGTAAATTGAGGATGAATTGTGGGAATTACTCAAATGAGAGTGTTCTAGATCGGGATATCATTTAAGACAAAGTTTGTTGTTCAATCACTAAGTCATGTCCAACTCTTTGAGACCCCTTGGACATTTATATACAGGAAGGGCTACTAATTCTATTCTGTCTCTTTTAAGTCCCTATAAAGTTTGGTTTCATTGGGGTTTGATTCAGAAATCAAACAGAACAGCTGACTCCTTCATTTCAAAATCCTTTGTCCCAGAGATTAATAACCAACATTGTGTGTTCATCTGATGATGGTGATGATGGCAACATTTTTGCTATAATCCTTTGTATGAATCTTCTGCCCAGTCAAGAAGAATCTTCCTGCTCCAAAAGCATACTTGAGTATCTTGCATTTCCTTCTAGTTCAATAATACTGAAAAATATTTGGGAGGTTCAAAGTAAAGTCCAGTTGTCATTTCAACACACAATGACAAAATTATGAGTTTTTTGTGACCCAATAATGAAAAACCAAAGAAGATGGATTGACAAGTGAAACAGTGTTTAATATAGTTGTTAAATTAAACAGATTGCAATTTCCATGGGAAATCCTAACTGTATTCATCTTGCAAGAGCCAGAATAAAGAGTGCATACCCCTTGAAATGATCATGACACAGTCAACAATCACAGTCAGAGATACAGGCGACTGAAAATTTCATTGACAACACAATTGCGCAAGGCGATCTGCTCAAATGTTTATGCACACTTCAAAGCAGGAGGCCAACTTAAAAAAATGATCCTATATTGTGCTATTAATTAAATTTTGGAAGTGGTAAATTATGCCAGAAAGGAAGTGTGGAAGGTAATGAACACGCTGCAATAACATGTAAATAAAGATCTTTAGAAGTCAGATTTTGTTTAAAAGTTAAAAAAACATATAGTACAAGGCCAAATTTGGCAGTTTTCTGCAAACCAGGTTGTAATATGGCTCCAGGATATGCTTGGAAGGGAAAAGAACAACATAAGAGAAAAGGGTTCTTGTTTTAAAAGAGTTTAAACAAGAACTTTCCCAAGTTCTTGTTTAAAAGAGCTGCACATGAGAATTATGTCAAACAATTTAATAAATTAAGGACACTAATTTTATTTAACTTCTTGGTCAAAGTTATTCTCATGTCATAGCCATTCAGTTTATTAATATTACTGAAAATCTGTACTAAAAAGTGAAAAAAATTGTCAAAAGTTATTAATCATTTGGAGAGAGCCAGGTTTAATATAAATTCCTCACTGAAATATAAATACGCAATTTCTATGCTTTAATATTTTAATAAGATGCAAGGGCATTTAAAACTCATGATGAACTCATACTGTATATAAATGCATTATCTTAAAAGTTTTCAAATGAGACCACCTCAGTATCTGCAATCAATTTTATTTGGTTACAGAAAAAAACCCAAAATCTTCCAAAACCCTTTTAACTAAATATCATGTTTGATGAATTAAAAGTAGAATTCAACTCCCCATCTCTTCATGACACCATAATTTCTAGAAAATATTCCACCACAATTGTATATACTTAAATAAACTCTTTTTTTTTTCATTCTTGGGATATTGGAAATGGCTTTTGTCCCAATATCCTTCACCTATATTTCAAAAGCTATTTCAAAATTTTCAAATGTGTCCAAAAAAAGCTTTTGCGCTTTTTTTTTGGTCTTTTTAGCCTAAGTTTTCATGTCCTTCCTTTATTTTTTATCCTGGAGCCCCTCTGAAGCTCCTGCTTGCTTCCTGGGTTGTACAGAAGTTGAAAACTGCCAAGTCTGCAACTCTGAACAGAACAAAAAGAACATCCACAATTTTATGACTTATGTACACCTCCCAAGATGCTGTTGTGTGCACAGCCACCAATATTGACCCAATTTTATGCGCACCCAGCAAGAGGCTTCCCACTGCCTGCTGAATTAAGAGAGAGAACTGGAAGAAAGATCTCTCTTACTGATCACCTCCCCAGGAGACCGAAAGGGCCCATCCTGGACTTGTGTTTCCCCTCTACCCACCAAGCAGATTATGACAGAGAAGGAAATGTAAGTTAGTGCAATCAACTAAGGTGCGTATATGAATGCATCAAGATACTTCTCTTGCTCCACCCAAAAGATAAAAGCAGCTGTACCAAATATTAAATGCTTGCTTAGACCACTGGATGTGAGTCTCCCGTCTTTCTTCAGTTTCACACAGTGGTTGTCTGTACCCCATTAAGGCAGGTACCCCAGCCAGTCACTGTTGCACAATTGGGATGAAATTTTAATACAGAAAATTCTCAAAATATAGAATTTTGGTATATTTGTTAGTGTCAGTGTCTCCCATATTACAAAATACAAAACGTCCCAAACCAATAATCCCATACATATCAGAGAAATCTCCCTGACCAAATACTTTGTGTTAACAGCCTTTCATGTGTGAACCAAAATGTACCCACAGGAGTGAGAAGATCTTTTCATTTAATAAACACATAATGAAAAATTATTTTTCTTCACTTTAAACAATTCCTCTCCCGCCTTTAAATATACCTCTCTTGCTAAATTGAGGAAACCTCACATTTGTGTAAGAGTAAGGATAGCAAGAGTACATACAAGGCAACTTTATCATTTAAAAACACTACCAATGGCATCATAAAAAAGGCCCTTTGTAAAGAGTTACAGTGGGCAACATCTTTAATTTTAAAAGCCCACTCAAACACGCTAATAGAAGAACAGTGGCACATTCAAAGAGCTGACAGCACAGACCAGAAATAATATGGGAGTGCACAGCCTTTCCAAGTAATGGTGTTCATTTTTTTCCTTTTGTTGCAATGAATCATACTTTCCTACCACCAAGTAAAAACATTGTGTTACTTCAAATAAATACTTAAATAATTTTAAGTCCTGCGTAGCAGCCACAATGAAGATCTTAAATCCATCTCTTCATCTTCATACTTCACTAAACATACATCTTTGGTCAATTCACTTAACATTCATCTTAGGTAAAGATCTGCAGAGGTGCTAGGTGACTTCTGAATTGTGTGCTGCAGCCCAAGCTGTTTCTTTTTTTCTTTGCACACAATCCTACTAAAAAGGCATCACATGAAACACTCAACTGTGCCTTGAGATTAGATTCACTGTTAAACAGTGACATTCTCTCCAACTTGTTATTGTATGTGGATCAATGGAGCCATCTGCAAGTCATCCTTGCCCACTGTTGCTAACTTGCTGGTGGGCCTTCATTTAGGAAGTAGGTGGTCATTTCTCCTTTACCTTTGACTTTCACAACCCCTCGGCATTCTAGTTGGTAGTTGTTGACTGTTAAAACCTGATACATGTCTGTTGTTACCTGCAGAGAATTCAAAAAAGAAGAATCAGTGTTCAGTCCCCTCAATCCCTCTCGTATAAATTGGCAATTCAAGTGAACGGTTGCATTTACAGATGCCATGTTAAGTTTGTCTGGGATTATTGGAGAGAAAACTTTGTTCTCTGATAGCATTCATAGTACAGAGCCCTTTATACTCTCTGAAGCATCAGAGGGAATGAGGTAATTTTAAACAAGGCATATCTCTGCTGAAATAAAGTTTTGCTTCCATATGGAAGAAGAAGTTGACCAATTGATGCGAGGCAAGTCTATTAAAGTCCACTGCACTCAAGTGGTCTGCTAGCAAATGCCAGACATAAGCATTCAACCTAAAGACAGAGTGCTAAAATATTAAAAGGAGGTTTAAAGTATTGATGGAAAGCAGTTGTATCAAATATATGCTGAAGAGTCTTCTCCTCTCATACTATTACAAGTTATGTAAATGCTGCTGCAATCAGAATTTGGGAAGGTAAAAAAAAAAGTGGCAAGAAGACTTACCTGAATCCTATCGGGGACTCCTGTACTGTCCATTCGACTAGCTACATTCACAGTGTTTCCCCAAATATCATACTGTGGCTTACGTGCACCTATGACCCCTGCTACTACGGGACCAATATTGAGCCCTAGAAACAAAGTAGTAAGGAGTAAAGATGTCCACAAATAAACTGCTGTCTACTGATTTTCATCAGAAAGTCATACCTGGAAACAAAACAGCAACCAGATTCATCTCAGACCTCACTGATCCCTGATAAGTTTTGAAAAAGTTGTCCTTTAGCTTCATGTAGATAAAAGAAGGAATTGAAGCTGTTTGTTGCACACTTTTCTTTTTATTTACCTGCTAGCTACTAGTATAATTTATATATTACACTAGAGTTGCTGCCCAGAGTGACTTTTTTTGAGGTGGGCTGTCATATACATAATAAAATTTAAAAAATGTAGATTCATATTTTCACACAATTTTGTAAAAAAACATTTTACAAAGATTTAAAAAATAATGAAAGAGAGCTATGGCAACTCCCAAGTATATGGTTTTCAGTCACTGTTGCTGGCTGCTCTTGTCCTGGAAGCTTCCTGATTTCCTATCACTGGTTGACAGATCAGCCATCAATTGAGCAATGCAGAAAAGATGTCTATTCTGTGCCTGCCATCAATAGTACAAGGATAGTCATATGAATTATGTAGCTCCTTTGAACACCACCATACAAACTCTGCTTTTACTATCACAAAGAAGTATCTGCTGTTCCTATTGTAGTGAAATAAGCTTTGTGTTCCTCTACTGTGTATGTATGTATAAAATTCTGGGAGCTGAAAATATTACTGATTCTTTGCCTGTCTTATCATATGCTTATTCTTTATTAGATATATTTTTTATCTAACCAGCCACTGAGGTTAACCAGTGTAGCCCTAGAGCCGGTCCCAAGCCCAGATAAATGGGGAGGGCTGCTTCAGGAAAGGCATCCGGCGTAAAACCTAGGCTGACTTAATATGAAAATAAACAGATTTCCATACCAGATCGGTCAAGGCCCGGGTTACCAACGACCGCCAGTGGTACTGTTAACCAACAGGGTACCACTGGAAAGTGTGCTACTGTTGGACAAAGGAGGAGAAGGAGAGGGGGTAGGCATGCCCAGAGAATGAAGGAGAAGATAAAGGATAGAAGTGTGGAGGTGAGAGTAGGGACCTTAAATGTTGGCACTATGACTGGTAAAGGAAAAGAACTGGCTGATATGATGGAGTGGAGAAAGGTAGATATACTGTGTGTCCAAGAGACTAAGTAGAAGGGCAGTAAGGCGAGTAACATTGGAGGTGGGTTCAAGCTGTTCTACCATGGCATGGATAGAATGAGAAATGGCATAGGAATAAACTTAAAGGAAGAGCTTAGCAAGAATGTATTAGAACTGAAGAGAGTGATAGAATCATGAGTGTGAAACTGGAAATTGAAGGGGTAGTGATAAATGTCATCAGTGCACATGCCCCACAAGTTGGGTGTGAGATTGATGAGAAAGAAGAATTTTGTAGTAAGTTGGACAAAGTGGTGGTATGCATATCCAGAGAAGATAGAATTGTGATTGGAGCAGGCTTCAGTGGACATGAAGGGAACACTTGTGATGAGGAGGTGATGGGTAGGTATGGGAGAGAAATGCAGAAGGGCAAATGGTGGTGGATTTCATTCACAAAAAGAATGGAAGTGGCAGTGAGTGGCAAACACATATTTTAAGAAGAAGGACGTGCACAGGGTGATATATTAGAGTGGAGGAAGGTACACACAGGTAGATTCCATGCTTTGCAGGAGATGCAATCTGAAAGAGATCAGAGGCTGTAAGGTAGTGGCAGGAGAGTGTATGGTTAGACAACATAAAATGGTGGTCTGCAAGATGACCGTTAGAAGCAAGGAGAAGGAAGAGAGTGAGGACTGTACCAAACATCAGATGGTGGAAACTGAAAGAGGAAGAATTGTGTGCAACATTTAGGAAGAATGTGGATCAGATCAGTAAGGAGGTATGGGATGACTGGGCAATGATTGTCAAAGTGGTAAGGGTGACAGCTAGGAAGGTTCTTGGTT
>JANHZU010006015.1:783273-795669 GCA_032468055.1 Acrochordus granulatus | reverse complement strand
AAGTACTCTTAGGTGAAAGTACTCTTCTGCACATTTGATGTGCAGAAGTTCTTCTCTTATGTATCCTCAGAGATGTGCTGAGAAAAATAGAATGTGTGAGAGAGTCTTTACCAAGGCTGCTGTTTGTGATACCATCTTGGGGAAAAAAACCCTTTATTTTGGTACAGGAAAATATTGGAATTACACCTAATGTGATGAATGTAGTTGTTTCAAAACAATTTCAGTAGTTTTTGAAATTGGGCTTTATGTCCAACAACTGAATACAGTGGAACCTTGGATTGTGAGTAACGTGATTAACAAGTGTTTTGCAAGATGAGCAAAAATTTTTAATAACATTTAACTTGCTTAACAAGTGAAAACTTGCAAGACGAGCACCGCGCAATGAACTCACATGGGAAATCTCACAACTGAGCCGATAGTTCTTTCTCTCGCTGCATAAAAAGCATAAATTAAGTGAAAGTCGTTCAAGAGAAAGAACTCCCGAAACTCAGATTCCAGATTCTCCTTCCAAGCAATCACCCCTCCCTCTCCTTTCCTCCCTCTCATCTCCTTCATGCCAACCCGGACTCTTCTCAAAGTGTAGGAAGACTGACCCTCCGTCTCCCCTGTCACACACACACACAGCCCTCCTAGCACAGCACCATCCAGCTCGTCCCCCTCATGCCCATCTCTTCTCCCCTCTCATAGCATGTAGGCAGGTTACTATGATAAGAAACATTTCCAAACCACTCAGGAAAGACCACCGGGAAAGACATTACTGAGGGAAAAGGAAAAGGGTCATTTTGCCCTCAAGTGGCAGCAGCGGATCCATCCAATCCAACAGCAGCTGGGCGAGCAGTAGCTCATTGCCAGAATCTGCCTCAGAACAGATCCATTGCAGCTGCTTGGAAAGGAGTGAGGCGATAAGATTAGCATTAAAGGCCGCATACCCCTCCCAGGAAAGGCCAGATGAACTTCCTAAGAACTATGCAGAAACAAGAGAGGACAGAACTTCAAGGCTAGGTGAGGATTTCTCTTACATAAACCAAGGGACCATCAAGAACCATCACCCAAATTAAACCACAGCTGTTATTCTCTGCCTGGCTTGGATCGGACCCTTCGGGATTCCTGCCCCAAAATGTTCTAGCAAAAGTTAAACTTTTGGTTCATTTGTTTTATTTTTACTTTATATTGTGTATTAATCATTGTTATTTGTTTCAGATATTAGGGACAATAATTTGTACATAAAATATCATTGAAAATTATTTTTATATGAATATTTTTGGGCGTATGGAACAGATCATCCGACTTTACATTATTTCCTATGAGAAAATTTGCTTTGCTATAGGAGCATTTTGGATTAAGAACACTTTTCCGATACAAATTATACTCGCAATCCAAGGTTCCACTGCATGTTTCCTTTTTTCAGTTAAACAATCTTTTTCTCTTGTATCAAATAAATGAATATATCTTGGCAGCTTATGAGTACACTGCATGTAGTTACTAGCTGGAGGGATGCTGGAAGTACAGACATCTGCAATACCTGTGACCAATTCACCCAACAAAACAAAGCAGTATTGTTTCCCAACCCCATCCATCACACACAAAATCAGACACAAATTCTGTCCCACAAAACACCTGGTGGAATGATCCTATAAAATATTAAAACGACAGTAAATCCTACCCTCAGGCTTTTTTTAAAAAAACAAGATAATCTGAATGAGACTAGATTTAAAAAATTACATCTCCTGTGAATTATATAATGTATGGGCCATTCATGAATTCTGGGAATAACATTAGACAATTGCAGCATCAATTTTTTTTCTTTCTAACCCAATGAGAAGTTGGAATGAATTCACACAGAGGCACTAAGAATTCTATCTGCCCATTAATAAACTCTCCAAAAACTGAACTGAATGGGAACAAATTTAGAATGGGGGTAGCAGCTAGTAAGAGAGAGTTTTGGTTTGAAAATGAGCCAGATTAAGCTAGAGGCTACAGAAACAATAGGCAGAAAAATAATGCCCCAGGACATCCTACAAGAGATGCATATAGGCAGTAGTGAAGAACATAAGAAGCCCCTTCCCCTTCTCCCCTTCCCTGATCATGACCCAGAGTGGAGTGTTCACAACCCACTTCCAACTTCCCAGGATACATTTAAGCATAAATGCACTTAAATGCAACACTTCTTATAGTCACATGGTCAAAAGATAGGAAATAAATCTAGAAACCGTGCTCTGTATGGTCCCCCTACCTTGTTTTTCTAGAAGCATCCAAAGTTCCGTTCGATTCAATATGCAAATAAATTAAAAAAGCATACATTTAGTACACAGGTGTAATATGCAATTGGTCCATAATAGCATTCCTGCAGTTTTTCACGTTGGACACTATGGGGAGCCATAACCACTTCCAAATAATTTGTAAGTATGGTTAAGGTAAGAGGTTTATTGTGTATCTTTGGGGTACAATTTTGGCTGAAGTGAGGATTTACTGCCTAGTAGAAAGGATTAGAAGAAAATTACAGAGTTAGATAAGACATCATGTATCTTTGCTGCTTAGCAAATTAAGCAAGTATTCCCAAAGATAAGTAAACCTAAGGATATCTATACCTAAATAGGCATATTGGTTGTGAAAAATTACATTTACAAAATCCCATTTAAGACCTAAGTTTTCACATAATTATTTGGAAAATATCATGAATCTTAATACCTATCAAACTATTTTTTCATTCAGTGGAAGAAAATCTTACAATTTAGTTTCTTTATATTTCAGGAATAAGAGGAAGTTGTATGTACCTGGAGATTGTTCTTTTATCTTGTCACAAATTTAAGACTTTGTTATGGTAGAGTGAAATAACTATGTCATTCCCAGTAAAGGACTTTTGCAATCAAATTCACATCATTATTGTTTCAAATCTTCCAGTTCAAATTAATTTTTCAAGTTAAACTTACCTAGTCTTTCTATTTAGCTAACATCAAGCTATCTATCTATCTAGCTATGCCTGAATCTTGCAGTTGCTGTTCCAGTTACATCTGCAAGTGCTCTGTTGTTCTTGTAAGGTTACAACCAGAGATCCATCTGTATGGATCAACCTTTCCTCAGAATTAGATAACTGGAAGGGAGCATTTGGGACTCAGTGCCAGATCTTCTACTCGGTATAGGAAAGGAGACACACACATTGAGTAAATTTATACGCAGATGCAAAAAGGGCATCTCTATGTAGCTTAACCATTCCCCATGGTTAAGTAGATCAAAAATCCATATTAATTCAATTAATACCACTCCCTATTTTCCATATAACCACCATCTTGTGTAATGATAGTAATAGCATTTTTTATTCAAAATGATCTTATAACCTCTTTCCTCCCCACTATAACAAAACTCTGTGAGGGAAGAAAACAATTGGCCCAAAATCACCTAGGGGTATCAGGGGTATCCAACCCCGGCAACCTTAAGATGTGTGGACTTCAATTTGCAGAGTTGAGCTGAGAGTTGAATTCTGGGAATTGAAGTCCACACATCTTAAAATTGCCAAGATTGGACATGCCTGACCTAGAGAGTTTCTATGGCTGAAGATGGAACAGAATATACCATTCCTCATTCAACACCTTACAACTACATCACACTGGATCTCAGTGTAAGAACTGGGCTCCTGGATCTGGAAGAGGCACACCTAAGCTGTGCCTGGCTATTCTCAAAGCTTCCTTCAAGCCAGGAATGATATGCTAATAGGTGAGTCCTAACTTTCAGAACAAAAGTATTTCAATAAGTAGCAAAGCTGCAGTTCCAACATTTATTTCTGGGAAAAATGTGCTTATTTGCTTCACCTTATTCCTGACATCTTGATTGTGAGGTGATGCAAGTAATTGCTTCAAAGTGCTCTAATTTAGCCTGCTCCCACTAATCAAAATTCCTTGCACTATAAAATATCTAAAAGATGGTTTGTTTTCAGATTACTCCTTCAAATGACTGCTTCTAATTTGCCATCAATTTTCTCTTATAGGAAGAAAAAAATCATGTTCAGGTAGATTATCTCAGCAAAGCAATTAAAAACATGAAAAAAGAAAACCTACTCCTGTGATTTAGGCTGAGAAAGTTTTTACTTTCTTCTCTTTTCTGATTTATTGCTCACTTGGAGAGTTCAATCAAAATGGTTATTCAGGGTATTTTAAGGGAATTATGAATATAATAAAACATTACTGGGCTACATAATACTGATAACAGTGGGGGAGCTAATCAGTGAATCAAAATTCTGCAGACTGGAGAGGCTAGCTCTAATGAGTCACTAGTCAGATTAATGAGTCATTAGCACATCCAGGCAACACAATCCTGTGCATTTTATTTGAAAGTAAGGAGCTGAAGGCGGCTTATTCCCAAGAACTATACATTTAGAAAGCATCTTTAAATCACTTAATGTCACTTTTAAAGGGGATGCCCATAGTTTCCACAATAAATTTATATTCCAACACCCTGTCTCCTGTGGGCAGTCCCCTTTCCCATAATGTGTACAAGATGGGAAAGAGATTTGTGGCAGGGATTTAAAGCTAGGAATAATTATTTTTCCTGCTCTGCATCCCTTATATTCATGTATTTCTCTTCACAGATTTCTTTCTTATGACTCCTCATGATATATGTCCATATAAGGACACCCATCCCTATTATGGCATTCCCCATGGGTCATAAAGGTTTCCCATCCTTGGGTGACAGGCATCCTAAGAGTCATTCTTAGCAGTGGATATTATGGTCTCTCATATATATTGCCTCATCCCCTATTAGTTGCCCTTGGTTTACTAAGCTGCATGGGGTGTGGCCTCCTGTACAATACAATTGTCCTACATGCAACAGGTGAATCACCTGCCACATCCTTTTCAGTAGCTGCTGGGATCTCCTTGACCACTTGGGTTTGGCCTATGGCAATTGCAGATTTGCTTGAAAAGCTGGCAGTTACACTCAATCTGATGGGATACACTTCTAATAATAAACTGATAGGTTGTAGCCTGCCTGCAATCTATATGACAGCACATAACCCATAGCTAAGTCTCAATGGAGGGCAATGCCATGCAATTTCTCAAGCCCATGATAGCAGTACTTTCTAAAACACAAGGAACCAGACTACTACAGTATCCACTTTTTGCTAGGCCAATGGGAATACCAGTCCCCTAAAGCCAGCTGCAGCTGTGCCCCTCTTGATTCTAGGATATTTGGGATCTCTCTCTAACCTTTCCGTGATACGTCTCTCCTTCTCAGATTCAGATACTTTATTGGCCAAGCATGGTTAGACAGGCAAGGAATTTGACTGCAGTACAGCAGCTCTCAATGTACTTGCAAGATACCAGTTATAAAACAATGAAACAAACAAACAAAATTAGTAAAGTGTGCATCCAAAATATGCAGCCAGTAGAAAAGGAATGTAATAAAGTGTAGAATTAGAACCACAATCTATTTATAAATATGTGTATACATCAGACAGAACCTCTGGATTAATTTAGAGTTCTGTGTCCTGTCATATAGTATGAGTTAAATAATTCAACTAAATGAAAAAAGTGTCCCCTATGTCTGGTTATTTTGGTTTGTTTTGATCTCTGCTTCTCAGATATAAATGGCAGGTGAAGGTTGCAACGATATCCTGGAGATATCCTGGGTATTCTCAGCAGAATCATTTATATGGTGTGAAGCAACTCAGGATTTAGCTCCAGACTATTATTGTGGGCATCCTCCTTACCATCTGTGAGAACTAATAATAATGCCATTAATTTGGTATATAAAGTGTTCTGGACTATTCCATTTCAGATCGCAATATTTCTTCATATGTTAAAAAATTTACAATAATTTTCTAAAATATTTGTATTTTTATGTGCATTTTGTTTTAAAAAATGGAAAGTGTTCAGTCATAGGCATCCCACTTGTCAAATGAAGTGATTCTGTCCAGATTAAAATATATAAAATATATCAGTTCACATGCTGGTTTGGGAAAATTACACATGATCAACTTGGCCACCTTCCTCCATGCACTCTTTATGTTTACCTACATGGCATTGACTGTAACCAGAAGATCTGCATTATCGAAGAGGGTAAGGCCTGGCACTTCCACAATGAGGACATATACAAATTCAATAATCAACATCAAAATGAGTTTCCCAATGCAGCTGATCTGAAGGAACACCGAGCAGGCCAGGAGGGTCAGTAAAACGCTGTAGGTAAAGTACTGTGTGACAAGAAGTAGAGGTAAGAAAGAGAAAGTATCAAAACAAGAACAGAAAGAGAAAAGAATTTCAGTAAAGGTCAATTTAGCAGAATTGCAAAACACTGTTAAGAAGGAATACTACCTTAGTTCCAAATTAAGGCTGTGAAGTTTCATGGACCTCCAACTTGAGGCCAACAAAGGCCAACAAATTTAGCTTCCAGGAGGCCTGTGCAACTTCTGACCAACTGGGGTTCACAGGACATGTAAGATGCCTCCGTGATCAATCAGTGATCAAGGAGCTCATTCTCCCCACCTTCCCCCACTCCCCATCCTATATAAACAACTGAGAAGACATCAACCTCCAGCATGTTCATGTAGACAGGTGACAAATGGTGAAGAGAATGTGGTGCCTTTTTCTTTTTTCTATTAAAGGAGCAACTGACACTAGGATTGTTTTTGAAATGACTTCTAAAGCTTATGAGCATTTACAACTGCAAATGAATACACAAGCAAATAGAACACAAACACATTTTAATCCCCAAGGAAAAAACAATGAGTTTTATTTAATTTTTTTCAGGCCAAACTGCTCTTCAATATTATACAGTATTAGGCCAGTGATATAAAGAAATATTAGATACATTCTTTACTGTCAGAAAGGAAGCATCTCTTTTAAAGCTTATCCTCCATCTCTGTGCAATATGCGAGTACGTGTCTATACATATCTGTATCTATGTGTCTGTGTATTTATATATGCACATAGACTGGATGCTTTGCAGCACGCAAGGAAACAAATGTATCTCCTTAAAACAATTTGTTGGATTTGAAGGCAAAAGTTGCTTTGGACTGTATATGGATGCAAATGCAACAGCTGTTTGAAGCTCCTATATCTTTTGTGTGGATTATGCAGCAGTTGCAGAAGGTCATCTTATGGTCTCTAGAAAATATGAGGCCATGCTGCATTTATATCCCTGCAATCTTTGTCAGGAATCTAGAGAGGCCTTGCTGAATCTCCCCTCTCTTGGTGAGCTCCTCCTACTCCCCCTAAACTCAACCTCTGCAGGCAAAATGCAATTGGAGAAGCGTATTGCTTTGGGATGTGGGTTGTGGAATGGGGCTGCCTAGCCTTTGATTATGTCTTTGAATGTTATTTATTCAGTAATCTTGCACTCAATAACCTTGCATGAATTAAGTTAATGCATTTAATTTATATAAAAGGGTGTGTGTTCTACCATTCAGCAAAGCTTCCAGTTTATTGCACACAAAAAAAGAACCAATTCAGAACAGAGCTATGCTAATGCTTTCCCTGTGGTTTCCTAATTTACAAGGTATACTCTGATTACATGCAGGACCATTCTGAAATAGGATTATTCACACCAGGGGATGAAGATGAATATTCTATGACTGTTATACAGATAGTCCTTGATTTAGGATTGTAATTAAGCCCACAATTACGGTCATAAATCGTGGCAGTTGTTAAGCAAGTCACCACATGAATGCACTCAATTTTATAATCTTTCCTGCAATGAACATTAAGCAAATATGGCAATTGTAAAGTGAATGTGGTGATCATAAAGTGAATTTGATAGTTGTTAAGCAAACACTGCAGTTGTTGTTAAGCAAATCCATTGTATGCAAGGGGTAATTTCTCCAAGAAACAGGAAGTACATGCCAGTTTCCAGCAAAAAATGTAAATCACAGTCATGTGACTGTAGGACCCTACAAACAACTGTAAATGCTGGCTGATTGCCCAGTGCCCAAAACGTGATCATGGATCATCGTATCTTTGAACAGTCACTAAGTCACTAAGTCATAAATTGGGGACTCCCTGTATGTAACATGAAGGATTCTTCCTGAAGATCATATATAGAAGGATTAAGAGTTGAGTTGCAGAGAACACCTGCAGAAACCCAAACTCCCTTAGAGTGAAAGATTCTACATAGCAGCTGATACCACTTTTACCCAAAACAAATTCACCCATATTACAACACAAAGCAAATACCTCTGGAAAGTTACAGTTTGACTGGGAAGTAGCACAGAATCCTTGTGTGGTTTCCAGGCTATAATTGGAATAGCTAATATTGCACAAGTTCACCTCAGAAGGAATGAGATTATACTCAGCAGCTATACAGTCAAGAAGGTCCACAGTACTACAAGTGAACTGGGAAAAAGCAAGAGATGAATGTGAAACAAAGACAACTCCAAGGAGAAAACAAACTAATCAAAGCAATGCTCTTTACATCTCACAGCATATACATTTCTTCAGAGGTAGCTCTTAATACCAATGCACATGGGATGGAGAGTTTTCATGTAGTATTAAAATCTAGGGTCCTCCATTGAAAATAATATGTGGAGAGATTAAGAACCAACAAAAGGAAACATTTATTTTCACAATGCATAGTTGGATGGAACTTGCTGACATAAATGTGTCACTTTACATGTTTTAAACAGGGATTAGAGAAGTTTATGGAGGACTGATACATAGCCACCAATTTTCAAGGAAGTGTTATTCTAAAATCAAATTACCTGTCAGTTACAAAGAAGACATAGTAGCCTGTAAGTACAGTACTATGAGGTATATTCTAACAAGTGCTTTGGGGCATAGAAAGGAGGTATGTACAAAGTTATTTATTTATTTTGTAAAATAAACATTACAGCTAATCAGTTAAATACATTGCATATTATTATTTTATATGTTTGTATTAATGGTCACCAATCCATAGCAAGTTTTTTAAAGATTCTGAGACCTTGCTCTTCAATTTCTGCAAGACTAACAATTCACAATAAAGCTCAACCAGGAAAGGAAAATGTAACATACCAGATTGACAAAGGCTGAGAGAAAAACCAATACAATAGTGAAGACCCCAACTAGGGTATTATTAGTTCTGGACTGAACAATCTTCCGTGAAAGAGTCTGGAGTGGACCTGGAAACAGCTGAATACAGGGAGAAAATAAGATATTGAAAACTATGATTTTATATAAATATCTAGCATATTGAAAAGCTAGTGTTAATTGCCCAAGAATTAATTAATGGCCAACTATCTTTCTCCACATCCATGCAATTTTTGGTGTATATAATTATAATATATAATTGCTTGAACAACTTGATATATTGACTTTGTTCTCCTGGGTAGATATAATAGCTTTTAGGTGAAAATCAGAGCATCCAAAATTAAGAAAATGTTATGATCAGACCTATTTTTGTTATCACTATGTGCATCAATGCCTAATCTCAGAAGAGATATATTAATTTCTATATGCTTACAAAGTCTTCAGCATTCTGTTCTGCTTACAAGACAATAAACTAAACATTTCTTATATAAAAAGGGTTAAGGAGACAATGAATAAGAACAAAACAGTGAATTGATGACATAGATGCTGACAAATGAAAGTATCTGAGGCATACAATTAAATCTGATAATCCTAAAAAGTGATTGATACATTATCAAGGAGTTCAAAAGTGGCTCAATAATTATCTATATTAATGTTCAAATAATTTTGACACATGAATTTGGACTCCCTGAAGTTTATGTGTGCTGAAACTCTTATCCTTGTATGACTAGACAGTCCTGTTTTCCTTTCGTTCTTCCACTTTCCCACCTCACTCTTTCTCTTACTATTACTGGAGGGGGTTTTTTTGGTTTGATTTTGGTTTGGTTTGGTGTTTTTTTTCCTTCAACTCTCCCACACACATTTTCAATGTCACAAATCCATGGTGACCAAACAGATACTTGAGGCTTAGAATGCAAATGCAGAAATTCTATAGAAGTTAAAAGCCTCCCTGCTGAGTGTTAATTTCAGCTCATCACCATTGCCACTCCTAGAGAAAAAATGGAAACAAAAGAGAAATAGCAGCTCCCATATCCATCACTATTATTTCATCAACTAGCTTCTAAGCAAAGCTCCTTTAAAAAGAGAAGAAAAAAACCCACAACAGGGAGAAATAACTCTGTAGACTCATTTTTTAGCAATGACTCACCCACCAACTTCCCTTTTTGCTCCTCCCTTGTTTCGCACTTAGAGAAGGACATTAGTTTCCTACAAACCCAAGCATAATTATGAAGCTCTTTGACAATGGGAAACACAGATATGCTGGCAACACTTACAAAAAGAGGAGAGAGAAACAATCCACAGCAAAATTGGCTATTTTTAAATCACTGCTTTTCCTGCACCCAATACAATTTTATTTATTATTTATTTGCATCCTATTGTATTTTATTATTTCTATAAATAACTCAAGGCGGCGCTCATATCCAACATGCCTTCCTCCTCCTATTTTCCCCACAGCAACCCTGTGAGGAGAGTTGGTCTGAGAGAGGGTGACTGGCCCAAGGTCACCCAGCTGGCTTTCATGGCGAAGGCGGGACAACAACTCACAGTGTCCTACTTTCTAGGCTGGTGCCTTCACTACTAGACCAAACAAGGAATGCCCAGGTGCCTATAACATAGGCAATGTGATGGACTGGAAAGAGGGAATCTCCAACATAGAAGACACAGAAGAACATGATGTAATAAGATGCAGCAAAATGCAGTATGGTATCGATAATAATGATGATAAAGATAATGATAATAGCAATAACAACAACAACGATATGTGCCAATGCTTTTGTGATTAAACTAAGAGTGTAGCACAGCAGAAGCTCTCACTGCTATGGATAAATCAAAGTGAAGTACTACTCCATTTTATATTAGCAGAAGTAAAATAAATCAGGCACTGCACTCAAAACAAAATTACAGGTAGTCCTCAATTTGCAACCATTTGTTTAACAACCATTCAAAGTTACAACAGTGCTAAAAAAGGTCCAGTCCTTGCACTTATGACCATCATATCATACCCACATTCATGTGATCAAATCTGGGCACTGGGCAACTGGCTCACATTTATGATGGACTGCAGTGTCTTCTGGTTAAGTAATCATGATTTGTAACTTTGCTGCTGATTTCTGGCAAAAAATACCCATTCAGAAGAATGGATTTCTTCTGAATCATGGTGTTCGCTTAACAATCCCAGTGATTTGCTTAACGACCATCTAAAAATGGTTGTAAAATTGAGTCCAACTTGACTTACAACCACAACTTACAATGGAAATTCTGATCCCAACTGTGGTCATAAATCAAGGACTACCTGTATTATCAGTACTCCTTAAAAGTACTAATATCCTCCTTAAATATAGAAGTATGGTACTTTAAAGCTTCATAAGTAAGTCTTCTCCAATCTGGTGTCCTCTAGATGTGTTAGACTACCATGTCATTGCCCCCAAATTACATGCTATAAAAAGGGCTGTGCTTCAGTTTACCAATGAACTCTGAAGCAAGTCAAATATGAAATGGATTAAAAAATCCAATAAAAATACTGAATAGTGACATATATATGATTCTTGCTGATTTATGACATTTGAAAACATAATTGTTTTATAAGCTGCCCAGAGGGAATGAATGAATGAATAAATAATACTTTAAACCTGGAAAACAAGTCGCTCTTTGCATCTGTCTGAGATCCTAGGTACTTTTCATTTGATCATTTAGTAATAATTTTTCAAAATTGCATAACTGAGCAATATATGATATACAGGAAGTATGAAAGTAGATTCATTATATAAATTAGCATTTTATTATTCTAGAAGTTATAATGAAAGTGAAGTATAATTTCATGAAGCAGTAGACTATGCAGAAAACAATTATAATTTAGGATGAAAATGGTTTATGGAAAGAGTTAAATGGCCACCAATGAATTCTACAGTTTGCACTGATTGATTTAAAGATATGGAAAAATGTGCAGGAAGAATTAAAGGAGAAGGAGCATGAAGGTAGTAAACCATAAGTTCTGCAGGAGTAGGGCAGGGAGAATGAGTTTTTGTTTGTCTCAGAAATCCAGAAGCTGAGTTAGGTTGGGTTACTATCAGGACTATCTATACCAAATGCTTTTGGATACTAAGACAACAGTTCAGAGTCTAAGGTGACATGCCAAGGAGCTATAAAGATCATAATTTTAACTTGTCATTGGATCCTTCATTAGCCACTGTTAGCCAAAGTTAATAGTTTCCCATGATTTTTTTCTCCTTGTAAAGATCAGAACACAAGAGGAAGCTACTAAAACCATCCCAAAGAAACAGAAATGCAAGAAAGCAAAGTGGCTGTCTGATGAGGCTTGAGAAATCGCTGAGGAAAGAAGGCAGGCAAAAGGCAGGAGAGAAAGGAAAAGATACAGCCAACTGAATGCAGATTTCCAGAGAAT
>JANHZU010006015.1:738652-750150 GCA_032468055.1 Acrochordus granulatus | reverse complement strand
GAAAGATTATACCACCTAGCATGAGTAGAGGTGCGGTGGCGCAGCGGCTTAATGATGCCAGTTGTGTTGACCAGATTTGGCTGGCACTCTGGTGGTTTGAGCTGCAGCACCGCAGGATGGGGTGAGCTCCTGTCACTCGCCTTCAGCTCCTGCCCCCCGCAGTTCGAAAGCACATAACAGGCAATTAGATAAATGGGTACCATTTACCTCCCGGCAGCGACGGGAGTGGTGGAAGCTGGACTTGCCTATCCCAGAGGCGGAGCAGGAATTGCAGAGGATGCCCCAGATGAGAACATCACCAGTCAGCGGTGGGAGGGGGTTCGCAAAATAAACAATGTATAAATATCTAATCCTTGTAAGCTGCCAAGAGTCTTCGGAGATTGGCAGCATAGAAATGTGATAAATAAATTTCTGAACAAATAGGTTTTGTTTATTGTTTAGAGTCTATTATATATCTGGAAATCATTATCTCCTGGAAAACATCCTGTTTACGGCATAAAAATATTTCAGCACTACTACTCAGATGAATGAGGATATTGAAAGAAGAATGAAAATATCTGTAGTTTTGTACAGAAGTATTAATATTGCAAAAATCATTATTAATTTATTATCGAATTTCTAAACTTTATGAGAGTAAAGTCTATATTCCATAGATATTGGACATTTTATATTCCACTTAAATATTTTAAATGTATGAATAAATTAATGATTTTTTTCTGTTCCAAAGTACAGCTCTTTTATAATGATTGTGGTTTAATTTTCTAGTTTTAAATAATGCCATCAGGCATACTTGTTAACCATGATCAAGTATTAGAATGAAAATGATGTCAACTATTTATCATTGCAAGCTCAGCTTTAGTAGAGCACTCTTGTGATCTGGAAAGTTCTTGGTTTAATCAAAGCAGGAACTTGGTTATTTTTCCAGCAGTCATACACATTTGGGCCTTTTTGGGCAGAAAAGTTTGGGGCAGAAAATTTAATTTTTATTCCTCATGAGAAGAATAAGAATACTCTTATTTAAAATACTCTTATTTAAAAATAGATGGTAATGCTTTTTTTAAAAAAATGTACCAAAATTGAATTTTTACTCTTAATCATCTTTTAGTAATGTTATATTATAATTTTATATGTGTGCTTTTACAAAAGGAATACAATTTATCTAACACTATAGAATGGCAATAGACATACTGTAGATAGAATGTTTAATGTTAATCAGTATCACCGAGGCTCTCATAAAGCTGCATTCAAACATCTCATCCCAAGTTTTGTTCTTTTTTGTACATGTGATGTCATGATACTGTACATATAGAAAAATGCCAGGGCTTGTGTCACAACACTGCTTCCATCATCCAGATTTTCTGTGGCTTGCTGCTTATTTTTGAAAACAAATAATGTGAATTGAAAAACATGACCCTCTGCCATGGGAGCTCATTGTAAACTACACCTAGAATATGTATTTGCAATTTGAATTTTTTGTTCCCAAACAGTTATTTAACCTTAAGTTTATTTTATTTAGTTCTGTATTTATCTTTTTTTATCCCAAAGAACCTGAAATAAATGGTTTCTTGCAAGCCCAGTTTGTGTACTTGACCAACAATTATCTTCCATTATCATTCCAGAGAAACTTTAATAGTTAGTGGCAAAAGATAAATTGTACTATTCTTCTATTCATCATTTAATATGTGGAATTCATGTATTCTACACCCTGACCCAAAAAAGCAGTGGATGAAGGAGAGCTGTGCCAATCAACTTCCCACCATGACTAAAGAATCAGATGCAAGCAAGAGTATAAAACAGACTTTTGGCTTTCAGAGAACACTTCACCCCCATAAAGCATAATTTCTTCTAACTTATAGAACAAAGAAAGTAACTGACCTGCTGGAAAAGTTCCTATTAAGTCAAATGAGAGTCTACAGGATCCACCTCTCTCTTCCTCACTCTGATCCAATTAAATAAGATGCTTTCTATTTATTTAGAATTTGTGGGAAAGGCATCTGATCAAGCCTGGCCTTAAAACAATGTCTTGGCCTGCTACACAATGCAATTGGCTCTGTAGGTATTGTAGTAAAGTTTGTGGTATTCACAAACACTGTTTACAATAAGAATTGGTGTGGAGGAGTACTCCATTCTCTGTTTACAAATTGCCCCTTGTCAGCTTTTAAAACTTTGGTTCCTACTTTATGTGGGATGAAAAGTATTTAGAATCTACCTCATTTCTAAATCTGGAGTGAAAGACTTTCTGTTCTCACTGCCTCCTCATCTTCCCTGATGAAGAGAGGAATCTTCTCAGACAAATGAAGGTTAATATAGATTAGAAAGCTGAACTGGCAGATATTATAATTGCTGGACCTTTTAAGAAGATTTTTTGTGAAATTAACAGCATTTTTTGCCTTGAAAAATTCAGCAATGTTGATACAAGTGTAAGAATTTAGAAAGCTGTTGAATTGTTTACCTTTGAAAAGAAATCTACAAAGTACCTTGAAATAATGGGTGCAATTTAGAGAAAGCAGAGTGCCTTTATATTCTATTAATATTAATGGGAAGTAAGGAATCAATCAAATATTTGTATAACATTAATTTCAAGATACCCTATGGTATCCAATAGTTTAATAGGTCAAAACAATCCTAGTGTTCCCCAGGAGTGTGTGCATGTGTGTACTTGTCTTGTTAGAGCTCAATCTAGCCTAGGAGCAAATTAATTGGGGGCAGACTATTATTACAGAACGAGGTCACAATGGCCAAGTGGTTAAGATGCTGGGCTTGTCAGCTAAAAGGTTGGCAGCTCAGCAATTCAAGGCTCAAGCACTGCCGCATAATGGGGTGAGCTCCCATTACTTGCTCCACCTCCTGCCAATCTAGCAGTTCAAAAGCATGTAAAAAATACAAATAGATAAATAGGTTCTGCCAATTCGATGGGAAAGGTAACAGTGTTCCATGCACAGTCATGCCAGCCACATGATCATGGAAGGGCATTCGGACAAAACCTGGCTCCCTTGGCTGTGAATCAGAGATGAGCATCGCCCCCTAGAGTCAGCCATGACTGGCAGTAGAAACCTTTACCTTTACTTTTATTACTTCAGAAGTGTTCACCTGGAAGCCAGCCTATTTGTAGCTTCTCTAATTCTGCGTTCAGAAGCAGATCAGATGCCTGAGAATGTTGAATTAGAAATGTTTGCACTTAGTGAAGCAAATTCTCACCTAAGCAAACCCTCACAGCTCCAGCTGGTACAAGTTTATCTAAGTTTCAAAGTAGAGGGGAAATTTGGATATTGAAGTGGAGGAAGGTTTTAATTTCACTGTGATCTAGATTCAGACTGGTCTCTGAATAATATCTACATCAGGAATGAAGCTTCTGTTGGTGACAAAGTTGTTACCAATGCAACATTTTAAGGAAATAGATATGAGACAAGTTCATGATTATTACAGATATTAGGATTTTTTTTTTACATTTATATCCTACCTTCCCTCTAAGGAACACATATCCAGTTCCTCCTCATTTTTATTTTCATTATAATAACCTTTACAGGTAAATCAGACTGAGCTCCAAGTCATCCAGTAAGATCTATGTTTAACAGAGGTTTCTTCAGTCTATCACTTTAATTCCTATGACATATCATTATACAAATTATGGAAAATGGTGCTAATACACATTGCACTGTAACTGGATTAGCATTCCAATCATGCTATTATTAAAGATCAGTCTATACGAATCCTCTCTAATCTTGTGCCTTATGGTGTGTTGGGGTACAACACCTAGAATATCAGGCATAGACATTGTTGGCTGGGAATTTTGGAAACTATAGCTTCAACACATTTTGAACACTTATTTGATATTTGGTCACTACTCTCCCTTGCTTGTGTCTACTTACGAAATGGCCTCTATCATATCCATTCCCATTTCAACACAGCAGTGTGCATGGTCCGCTCTGGCCTCAGGTAATCCTGATACACAATAATAGCAATCACCTAAGATTTTTATACGTAAACAGTGATTCTCCTGCAAAACAGGGGAGAAAATAGACTTTTAATTCATGATCCAGGATGCTGACAAGCTGCCTTTGAAAGCAACAGATAATTTGCAATAGATCAAAAATAATACAGTGGAACCTTGGATTGGGAGTATCCAGTCTGTGTTCTGCAAGATGAGCAAAAATTTTTAATAAAATTTAATTTGGTTAATGAGTGAAAACTTGCAAGATGAGCTTCGTGTGATGAACATGCGCAGGAAATCTCACAACGGAGCTGATGGTTCTTCTCGCTTGCTGTGTAAAAAGAGTAAATTAAGTGAAAGTTGTTCAAGAGAAAGAACTCCAGAGATTCAAATTCCAGATTCTCCTTCCAAGCAATAACCCTCCCCCTCCACTCCTCCCTCTCATCTCCCTCACACCAGCCAGGACTCTTTTCAAAGTGTACGAAGATTGGCCCTCCCTCTTCCCTGTCTCTCTCTCACACACACACAGCCCTCCTCTCACGGCACCATCCAGCTTGTCCCCCTCCTGCCCATCTCTTCTCCCCCTCTCATGGAACATAGGCAGGTTATGATAAGAAACATTTCCAAACCATCTGGGAAAGTCCTCCGGAAAGGCATTTCCAAGGGAAAAGGAAAAAGGCCATTTTGCCCTCAAGTGGCAGCAACAGCAGATCCTCCCAATTCAATAGGGGCTGCCCAGACAGCAGCTGCCCAAGCAGCAGCTGATGGCCAGAATCTGCCTCAGAGTAGAACCATAGCGACAAGATTAACCCTAAAGCAGCCACCCTTCCCAGGAAAGACCAGATGAACCTCCTAAGATCTGTACAGAAACAAGAGAGGACAGAACTAAAGGCTAGGTGGAAACCCTCTTCCATAAACCAAGGGACCATCAAGAACCATCACCCAAATTAAACCACAGTCATTATTCTCTACCCGTCTTGGATTGGGCCCTTGGGGAGCCCTGCCTCAAAATCTTCTAGCAAAGGTTAAAGTGCTGGTTAATTTTATTTTTACTTTATATTGTGTATTAATCATTGTTTCAGATACTAGGGACAATCATTTCAACATAAAATACCACTGAAAATTATTTTTTATGAATATTTTTGGGTGCGTGGAATGGATCATCCGACTTTACATTGTTTTCTATGGGAAAATTTGCTTTGGTATAATAACAACATTTTGGATTAAGAGCATTCTTCTGGAACAAATTATGTTTGTAATCCAGGGTTCCACTGTATCATCATAATCGAAGAGGAAAAAGATAAACCTTACTCACAGCAGCAAGCTTATCAAATCTGGCAAAGAGTTCATTCAGTGTCATGACCAACTCTTGAGCAGTACACTGGGAAGCGAGACTGGTAAAACCCTCAATGTCTGCAAAGAGGATGCTGTGGGAGAAGGAATGGGAAAGAGAAGAGAAAATAAAGACATGGTTCAATAAAAGATATTCCTCTAATCATTTTTATAGATTCCCCTTTACACTCTGAAAGTGTAGATCTGGTATTCAATGGTAGTTCAGGAGTGGAATTAATAATGTATATGAGCAACCTAATTGATGCATGCTTAGTATCTGTTGCAACTCTGTATGAAGTTTTATGATAAGTAACCATTTCCAGACTCCTGATTGATAGAATTGGCTACAGATAATGAAAGGCAATTGCTTGCTCTTTGCTATACAATTTCTACCCTGAAACAGAGGAGGGTTGTTCAGCTTTTTCTAGATGAGGGCCCTATTTAGCTTTGGAGTACATTTGAGTGCATTCTCCAAAAATAGTTTGTTAGACCAGAGCAAAAGTTTGAATTGTGTTTATTCTCATTTATGTTTTCGATATATAGAGACATACTTGTTTTTGCATTCTGTCACAGTAACAGTTACTTTACCGTTCTGGAGGTTTCTCAAAACTGCACCTAGAGTTTTCATGTATGGTTTGAGTTCCTGACTATAAAGACAGAGTATATATAATACATAGCTTCCGGACAAAATTTTACACACTATATCCAAATTCTCTGACTCACGTTCATATACGCTCATACCTGCATTCTTCATGGTAGTATTTTGGTTAAAAATTCAAGGGTCTCCTTATTCAAGGATGGGCCTACATATGCAAGTATATATGAAATATACAGGTACTTTAAAAATGTATTATATATACTTGCAAAAAAAAGCCTATCTGCAGATAAGCTGAACTCAATTTTGGCATCTAAAATTCCTGGCTTAGCCACAAGTATATAGGTGCCTTACTTAAAAAACGTTTAGCAACCATTCCAAGCAGTCCTTGCACTTATGTCAGTTGCAGTGCCCCATAGTCATGTGATTTGCATTCTAGATGCTCAGCAGGTGGCTTCCATTACAACATTAAAGTGTGACATCCTCCCTTAACAACTCACAGAGTGATTCACTCATCAACAGCAACAGGAATGCTGAGATTTCACTGCTATACAGTATGGTCATGTATGTCATGCTTTACAACCACATCACTTGGAAAGAAAAATTCCAGACCCTATTACCAGATAGTCCTTATTTAGCAACTGCCTCATATAGTGACCACTTATAAATATGATGATAATAAAATAATTAAAAAATAATTTTCTGATTAATGTGTGCATTTATGATACCAAAAACCTTCAGTGTGGAACTAATTGAAGTCTGGTCAGTTTCAAAAGAAAAAAACAGGTAAAGCATTGGACAGTAGCAACCAGTAATCTTTGCAGTTTCTCTCTCTTGTAAGTTTTACTTAGCAACTATTTTGTTTCACATCTGAGTCATCAGAACTGATTGCAGTCATTAAAAGAGGACTTCCTGTATGTTATACAAACTAGGCCATCTCAAGGAAAAATCATTATCATCTTTATTATAGAATATAACAGTTTCAGTACTTTATTCATCATCATTATCATTTTTATTCTGTCATCCATACATTTTGAGAGTAACAACTCATTTTTACACATTAACAAATAATAAATTACTGTACACAGAATCCAAACATAAATAAATAACATCACCATTCAGCAGAAAGTTACAGTAGATGGCTGCTACAGCAACACTGTATATTTGATATTTGGTTTAATAACATTATCTCAAATATTATGTACAACTACAATAATCTGGATAATATTAAGGGTCAGAACATAAAACTCACCCAATTTCCATTTAAGTGATTCACCTAACTGACATCACTAGATGCTTCAATACCCTTTCCACTTATCACTGAATCTGCAATGTGAAGTATCATTTAAATTTCAATTCAAGGTTAATGGATAAAACAATTCCACTCATTCTTTTCAGAATAGTCATTATTTCTATTTAAGTAATTCTCAGAAGCTACAGATAGAGTTTATCCAGAGAGCAACAATAATGTAGTTTCTCCTGTCCTTGATTTTGGGGAAAGTATGCGTGGGGATTGACGGGATGTGAGTTGAGAAGGTTATGTAGGATGTGTGAGAGGTCCCACAAGTGTCCAGTGCACAAGATATGCCATGGGGGTTGGGGATAGTGGCCAGGTGGGTGGTGTGGGAAGGATGCATGGGGTATGCAAGAGGTGCTGCATATGTCAGGTATGGCATGTGGGAGGCAGCACTTTCAAAAAAGATATGTGAGGATCACAGAGGTATGCAAGAGGTGCTGTGTGGGTTGGGGAGGACACATGGGACAACGGCACATGAAGGTTACCTGGGAGTGCTTTGGAGTGTACAAGAGATGCCAATGCAGCATGTATGAATGACATGGGTTGTCAAGGGTGTATGGGGTGCACAAGAAATGCCATGCAAATCAGGGAAGTTGTGTGGGTGGACAGTGGGGGTCAGGAAGGGTCAATGGGGATGCGCAAGACATGACTCACATGAGGAACTGAAAAGTAAGGGAACTATAGGTAGTTCTTGACTGATAGCTGGGTGTATAGCAACCATTCAAAGTTCTGACAGCTCCTCTTCCCCATGGTCACATGACCACATTTTGGGCACTCAGCAATTGGCCTGCATTTATAGCCATATGCAGTGTCCCACAATCATATGACTTAACAATATTTTTGCCAAAATCTGCCATTTCCTTCTGGTTTTCAGCAAAACCAGCCTATAGACAATAGACACCATGATGCTTGCTTAATGACCAGTGTGAAAAAGATTATAAAATGTGGGTAACTCACTTTATGACTATAATGGCAGGCCCCATTATGGTTGTAAATCGAGGACTACCTGTACTCCTGATGTAGAAATGCCCTGATTATGCTCCACTCTGAATCCTGGTGTTAACCACGTCTATGAAATATCTGAATAAAAGGCAGTATCTCAAAAAACTTCCATCAGTTTTGGAAGAGCTCAGTAGCATTGTATACCTTGTTAAAAAATAGATAAGGTTCCTATTATCCTCAATGTATGTTCCCTAATGAGGGTACAGAGAAAAATTCTTGTACGTAAATTATTATTTTTATGCAGAAATCTGAGCAACATAAGGAATAATGATGAAATAACTTCTATTATTTACTATTGGGAAAGAAAATGCAGACAAATTACTGGGCTCATATAGTCACTATTCCATATTCTGTAAAAATTCAGATATAAGGTTGTTCTAATAAACCCAAATCATCTTGTAAAGCTAACTCTGGGAAAGCTGAAACTATTAAAAATGAGGATTTTTGCATTCTACAATCATTCAGCAGTGGAGTTCTCAAAATATAACTACTAATCTTATACATGAGGACTAGATACATTCCCAAAGGGTAAGGCTATCAGTTATACTAGTAAGTGGCTATCAGTTATTCTGGTATGATAACTCCACTGATTACTGAGGAAAGTGAGAGGAAGTTACAACTCCATGCCTTGTCTGAAGGCTTCCCAGGTATCTAATTAGCTTTAGTCTGATCTATGCAAGTTCCATATTCTCACATGGTAAATAATTGTCATTCCTTAATTCTTATCTGGCTGATCTTGTTTCTGCTACAACAGGTTGGAAGAAAAACTAATTCCTGGTTTCTCAATCTATTCTGTCAGTCCTGACAAATAAGACCACATCAGCTCACCATCTAAAGCATGGGTGTCCAACCTTTTGGCTTGCCTGGGCTGCACTGAGTGAAGAGGAATTGTTTTGGGATGCATATAAAATATACAGAATAGTTAATGTAAATAAATAACAAACTTCCTTTATTTTTTAATACTTTTATTAACCTGTTGAGCTGCATTATTAGCTATCCAGGGCTATATGCAGACCTTGAGCTACAGGTTGAACATGCCTGATCTAAAGCATGATTCTACCAAAATCCTACTGAAGCTAGATTTTGTCAAACACACAGCCTATCCCATTCAATTAAAATGTAACCAAAATACTCTGTAAAGGAGCAAAGAGCCAATATCACTTGAAGGAAAGAAAGAGTGCCAAAGAGCAAATAATTCAGACTAAATAACTGGCCTACTTTCTCCAATAATACCCTGAACAAAAATAGAAACCTATTGACATACAGTACTAAAGCTTTATTCAGGCTTTATTCAGGCCAGAAACACTGCCAATTCAGCCTTGGTTAAGCAGCTGGGTATTATGGAAGCACCTTACAGCTTTCTTTTTCTTGATCCTGACAGGAATAGTGTCAGCAGTTCATGTTCTTTTTTTTAAGATCTGCATAGTAAAGCTAAACAAGGATTTTAAACAAAGCCAAGGACTTCCAGATTTAATTGCCTGAATCTTTGGAAGAACTGTGGATACAATCCAACAAAGAAAAACAAAAATCAGACCTAACTTGCTCATAATTAAAGGAAGGAGTGGGGGGAAGAGAGACAAAAATAGGCAACATCTTCCCATGCTTTTATTTTCCATTTCTTCTCTACAGTACAGGTGATTAACAGAATCAGTTCTGACTTTGTAGTAGGGTTTCATACTAAGGACTGTATTACACAAATTACACAAATACTTTTTGTTTCAGAATATCATCTATCTACTGTCATATGAAAAAGAAAGTACATCCTCTTTGAGTTCTATGGTTTTAAAAATCAGGACATAATAAAAATCATCTGGCCCTTAGCAGTTCTTAAAAGTAGGTCAATACAACATCAGATGGACAACAACACTTGACATATGATACCATGTCATCACTGATTTTACAAAAAGAAGCCAAAATGGAGAAGCCATATGTGAAAAACAAAATATACCTTACGATTCAGTACTTTGTAGAACCACCTTTAGCAGTTATAACCTGAAGTCATCGTTTTCTGTATGACTTCATCAGTCTCTTACATGGTTGTGGAGGAATTTTGGCCCACTCTTCTTCACCACATTGCTTCAGTTCATTGAGGTTTGTGGGCATTTGTTGATGCACAGTTCTCTTGATGCCACCACAGCATTGTAATCAGGTTGAGGTTTGGACTTTGACTGGGCCATTGCAACACCTTGATTCTTTTCTTTTTCAGACATTCTGTGGTACATTTACTGCTTGGGATCATTGTCCTGTTGCATGACCCAATGTTGGCCAAGCTTTAGCAGTCAGACAGATGGTGTCACATTTGACTCTAGAATACTTTGATATACAGAGGGGTTCATGGTCGACTCAATGACTGCAAGGTGCCTAGGTCCTATGGCTGCAAAACAAGCCCAAATCATCACCCCTCCACCACCTTGCTTGACAATTGGTATGAGAAGTTTGTGCTGATATGCTGTGTTTGGTTTTTGCCAAATGTTATACTGTGCATTATGGTCAAACATTTCCACTTCAGTCTCATCTGTCCAAAGGAGACTATTTCAGAATCTTGTTATTTTTCAGATGCAATTTTGCAAACCTAAGCCATGCTGCCATGTTCTTTTTAGAGAAAAGAGGCTTTCTCCTGGCAACTCTTCTAAACAAGCCATATTTGTTCAGTCTTTTTCTAATTGTACTGTCATGAACTTTAACATTTCACATGTAGAGTCTGAGGTGTAACTCTTGGATATTTTGCAATTTCTCTGAGCATTGCACTGTCTGACCTTGGGTCAAATTTTGTGGGACATCCACTCCTGGGAAGATTGGTAACTGTTTTGAATGTTTTCCACTTGTGAATAATCTTCCTCATTGTAGAATGATGGACTTTAAATGGTTTGGAAAAGGCTTTATAACCCTTCCCAGATTGATGGACAGCAACAATTGCTTCTCTAAGATCACTGCTGTCTTCGCTCTTTGGCACTGTGTTGACACACACCTCAATGCTGGAGACCAGCAAACTCCTAAAACTTTGGGTTTTATAGTCACATTTGCTGATGACCAATTGATCAAGGACAATTGATTAGCAGCACCTGGCTGTTACTTAGCCTCTTCATACCTATGGAAGCAGTAAGGGTGTACTTAGTTTTTCAGAACATGGTTTCTCCTTTTTGGTTTTCTTTTTGTAAAATGCATAATGACATGGTACAATATGTCATGTGCTGTTGTTTATCTGAGGTTGTATTTACCACCTTTTAAGAACTGCTAAGGACTAGATGATTTTTACTATGTCCTTATACATAAAACCATAGAACTCAAAGAGGGTGTACTTTCTTTTTCACATGATCCTCCCTTCCTTCCTTCCTGCCTTC